>CABHPP010149089.1:0-25532 GCA_902168425.1 Peromyscus attwateri | reverse complement strand
GAAGGAAGGAAGGAAGGAAGAAAGAAGAAAGAAGGAATAAAATGATTCCTAATTATAGCCTTTAAGATTGGTGGCTAGCCATCAATCTCCTCATCAAATGACTACTGCTGGCAGCTGATGGAAGCAAATACAGAGACCCACAGCCAAATATTAGGAAGAGAGAGTGAAAATTGGAGATCTCTATCAGGCTTCTCCGCTTGGATCTTGGAGTACCCAAGAGGCAAAGGAAGAAATGTAGAAGCCAGAGGTGGTAAAGGACACCGGGAGAATAAAAAAGCCCTCAGACTTCAGCTAAATAGGGCTGACAGAGTCTCACAGACACTGAGGCACAATCATGGAGCCTGCATGGGTATGAGCTATGTTCTCCGCATATTAGTTTTAGCTTGGCGTTTTTGTTATACTCCTAACAGTGGGAGTGGGAGTATGTCTGACTCTTTATTCTCATGAAACCTTTTTACCTCCTACTGGGTTGCCTTACCCATCATTGATATGGGGTTTTGTGTCTTGCTATTGTAACTTGTTATGCCTTGTTGGGTGAAATGAAAATTCCTGGAAGGCCTGTGCTTTTCAGAAGGGAAACAGAGGGAAAGATACAGAGGTAAGGTGAGGGAAATGGGACTAGTGGAAAGAGGGAAAGCTGAGGTTGTGATGTTTTGGAAACAAAATAAAAAAAAAAAAAGAAACAGCATAGTTTGAACAAAGTAAATAGTATTGAATATATATAAGTGGGAAATGAAATGAAAAATTCACAGTTTTCTGGAAGCACCTTTGATACTCACAGACATTATGTTTTTTTATTTGTTTCTAAATAATTAGATGTTTAAAATGAGAAACATTGCAAATATAAAGGTCAAAACTGTTTAGCTGGGCAACAGTGGTGCACGCCTTTAGTCAAAGAGGCAGAGCCAGGAGGATCTCTCTGAGTTCAAAGCCAGCCTGGTCTACAGAGAGAGCTCCAGGATAGGCACCAAAGCTACACAGAGAAACCCTGTCTCAAAAAACAAAACTAAACAACAAAACAAACCCGTGTTTCATTGAAAGAAGACTTAATTTGGGTTTTGAAAATCTAATGCTTTCCCCCACTGACCTAGTAAAAGATGTTCATCACTGGAAGATGAATTTCCTCAAGAGTTAATGGCCATTTAACACTCCTAAAATTCCTAGCCAGTTAGTACACTGATAGATTACAGAGAGTAACAGAAAGTAGCAGATAGTGGAGGTGGCCCATTTTGAAGTCACCAAAAAGAAATACCTCAGAAAAGTAGCAAGAAGTTTCTTATTGCACTTATTCACAATGAGTTCCTTTATTCAAAGTAGGTTCTGATCTACCTGCAAAGGTAGAGGTGTCCTTGTCATATCTTCAGACTGAAGACTGATGATTAACAGAGGACAGCTAAACACCTGTGTTGTTTTCTTCACTGCCTTTATACTATGTTATTAAAGTTGCCTTTATCTCTTTTAGTAAAAAGAGAACAGGGAAGACTCTCAAGGATAAACAGATTTAAAAAAAAATAATGGAGACAGTGTCAGATTGTGTAACCTAGTACAGACCAAAATGACAAACTAGCTAGACAAAATGACAATTCCCTTTGTCTATAATACACACACACACACACACACACACACACACACACACACACACACTATTTTTGGTATTTATTCTTATGTATAGAAACCAATAGGATGGTTTATTTTTTATTTTTTATTATTATTTTCATTTATTTATTTATTTATTTATTTATTTATTTATTTATTTATTCTGGTTTTTTGAGACAGGGTTTCTCTGTGTAGCTTTGGCACCTTTCCTGGATCTCGCTCTATAGACCAGGCTGGCCTCACACTCAACGAGATCTGTCTGCCTCTGCCTCCCGAGTGCTGGGATTAAAGGCGTGTGCTACCATCACCTGGGTCAATAGGATGTTATTTTAAAAACAATTCAGTGTTCACGTTCCAACAAAACCAGAGAGTAAGTTCGAACTGACATAAACAGTAACATTTCACAGGTGAATTCTCTCTCAGTTTCCACTGTTTCCAAATAATCTCTCAATAAATTGGAGGTAAGTTATGGGACCAGTTCAGTCATCTGCATTATGAAGTTAAACATGTAACTAGAAATCAACCACATTCTTCATCATCCATATTTCAAGATTCAATCATTTTTAAATTTACACATTACTATAGAAATAATATTTGTGTCTTTTTTATTAAAATGTATACCTCAGAGCCAAACTTATACTGAAAATTTTTGATGATACTTCTATTTTTTTATATTAGAATGCATATGTATTTTTTATATTATATATTTATATATGTACATCTATGAAGGAAAATGAGTGTTCTTTTCTTGTATTTCTTTTGTGACACAAAAAATATAGCTAGTTTTATTTATCATGTTTATCACACCAATAGTAATTATCAAAATTCAAAAGCTTAACCCATGTTAATATTGTTATACTTTTTTGGTGATAAATCTCTTATTTTATTTTATTCCATATTTGCTTCAGGGAGATAATTTACATGTCTCTTTTATTCAGTTTATGTATTTGATTTGGAAAAGAATATACAGTTTTGGTCTTAGATTATTCATTTCTCAATTATTTCAATTATTGGACGTGACATTACATATGCTTTTTAATACTCAATACAACCATATGTGAACTATGAATATTATCCACAAATACAAATGGTTCCAAGATTTTTGTGCGCAAATACACTAAAGTAAGAATTTGACAGGTATTAGAACATTTTAATAAGAATTTCATTTTACTCAGAGAAGAGTGAATTCACACAGGTCTGTATGGATTAAAATATTTGTCATCCAGTGAGATACACTTTGCTATTGTAAGTTTTAGATGTTGCAGAGGGGGAGTGGTGGCGCACACTCCCAGCACACCTGTGAGGGGCTTAGTTTGGAAAGCATATCGGTTTCACTGAAGGAGTTATATAGAAATCATATTGACTTTTAAAAGAAAGAATTCTTCTGAATTGCAACAACATGAATAAACACACGGTGTGATATATTGTGAAGTAAGTCACACGGAGAAAGACAAATAATAGAAGAGCTCACAATAGTGTGCCATCTCTAACTGTGAGCTCATAGAAGCAGAGGCTTGCATGAGACTTGTCAAAGCTCAAAAGGGAAAGGAATGGAGAAATGCTGGATTAGGTCTACTGAGTCACAGTTATCCAGGAGGAAGAAATTGCTGGCAATTTTGAATAATAGTCAGTCTATGGTAAAAAAAAAATAACAGAATTATGTTATAAATGCTAAAAGATGATTTGATCACAAAATTTGTAAGGATTTGAGATAATATAATAGACATGTTAATAAGAATTACTTCCTCTTTTCACTTAATGAACAAACATCACATGTATGTTGTAAAGCATGTGATTTTATATTTATGTATATATATATATATATATATATATATATATATACTTTATCAATTAAAGTAAATGAAAGAAAAAGATTAGACTGAGACTATTGACTGGAGTTAATTCAAGCAGAAAATTAAATATGAGCAAAATAAAATTGTGCTGTGAAAAAAGACATTGACAAATTTGTTGTCATTGTTGCTCTGGGTTTGCTTACTTAGAAAGTGAAATGTCATCAGATCCTAAGGGAGAGCTGGAAAAACAAAACAATAAAGAGGAACATTAGGATATTCTAGGCACTGAAACTGGAAATGGAGAACTGGCAAAAGAGCAGTACAGAAGAATAATTTGTCATTTTTCAGAATTGTCTTTATATCTCCATAGGGTGGGACAAAAGAGAACATTGCATTCTTTCATGAAATGTGAAAAATGGGCTTGAAATATTTCCATATATTATAATCAGATATCATCCACGTCTGTTTTGTTCACAGAAGGTTAGAGGCAGTATGTTCTTCAAAAGTTGTTTACAGTTTTCAGAAGAACTTGAAAGTGAAATGTTTGGTGTCAGAGAAGGGAGAATGAAAGTTTTTTTTTTTAAGGCTGTATAATTTGCTTTTCATAGTCTGTGTTTTGTGTTCCTCAATGAACATGTCTGATATAAAGTAATCACACAACCAGGCTTGAGCATAATTGCAAAAATGAAGCAAGAAGTAACAACACTTATTCAAGAGAAATTTTCAATTATATTAGTTGGAAAAGGTAAGGTTTAGAATACAAAGTTTAAACAAAATTGCTTGGAGGTCTTTTATAATTCGTAGTATTAAAATGACATTTGAGAATATGGTCATTCAAAATATAGGAGGATACTATAGGATACAGTGTTTTTTAATAGTGTACTGAATTTTGCATTGTACCTTTGCAGAACTGAAACACCATTGTATAATGAGCTACAACTAAGGAGGGAGAATTGAATTCTAAGCATGGATTAATTGAAGACTACTTATTTATTTTGGTTTACTTGGTAGAAATCAATAACAAGCTACTGTCAAGTCTACAAAAGCTTTTCAGACTCTCCACAAACACATGGAGCAATTATTGTAATATGCTACATAGCTGACATCCAAGTGTTATTTGCTGTTCACATAGAACATAAAGTAGCCACACAGCCTTGGGGTGTAGAAGTAACCAACTATCTTATTGAATAAGAAACACAGAGCCGATTCAGAGAAGAAAGCCAAGAGGTCAGAGCTAAGAGCCTTACCCTTCCTGTTCCAGCGATCCTCTACAGCCAAGAGAGACCTACTTCCTGTGTGTTTGTCTTTAAATAGACTTTCTGTTCTGCCTTCCCTTTGGTTGTAAACCCAACCACATGACTGTCTCATCACTGCCTGTCTGTAGGTCACTCCAGGTCTTCTATGGTTGGTACTGAGATTAAAGGCTTGTGTCTTCAATGCTGGCTGTATCCTTGACCACACAGAGATCTACCTAGCTCTGCCTACCAAGTTCTGGGATTAAAGGCATGCACCACCACTGCCCTGGCTTTCGCTATGGCTTGCTAATAGCTCTGACCCCTAGCCAACTTTATTTATTAACATACAAATAAAATCACATTTCAGTACAAATAAAATACCACTATATTTCCCCACGTTGGGCACCAGATTTAGCATGAATCTTAAAAGTTCTTATTAATAAAATTAAACCTGAGGCCAGTTATTGGGGTGAACACTGGAAGATCAGAGAGCCAGAACAAGCCACAGCTACCTCACCTCGCCCGATCCTCAGCTGGTCTTGTTTCCTCAGACTGGAGGCCTCTATGTCCTCATATCCGAATGACTCTCAGCTGAACTGCTGCTAGAAGCCTGAATGCTTAACCAGCCAAATGCTTAACCAGCCAAAATGCTTCTAGTTTCTGGTCCTCATGCCTTATATACCTTTCTGCCTTCTACCACCACTCCCTGGGATTAAAGGCTCGCTTTCTGGGATTAAAGGCGTGAGTCACCATGCTTGGCTGTATCCTTGAACAGATGGATTTCTGTCTCTGGAATGCTAGGATTAAAGGCATGTGCTACCACTGCCTAACCTCTATGTTTAATATTGTGGCTGTTCTGTCTCTGGCCCCAGATAAGTTTATTAGAGTGCACAGTATTTTGGGGAATATAATACCACCACATTGGGGATTCTTACTTCTTATGAAAATGAAGTTTGTTGATGGAATCCCAGATTTAAAAAATATATTTTTGCTCTTATACAATTAGATACTTTAAAGAGCACTGTACTTACCATAAATGTCCTGATCTCAGCGATTCCTATAAGAAGCAAATATGATGCTCTAATAAAGAATTTCCAAATTTTCTGTAACTATAGCAAGCATTTCTTTTTTAAATATGATAGCATGCCATGGTGGCTAAGTCAGGTGCTCCAGCTGCTTCCACACTCTCTGATTGATTTAGAGATTAATGTTAACATCATATGAGACATACAACATTTTGAGAGTTAATGGTGTCATTGTAGGAATAAAATTGTGAAATGAAGATATGTTTCATTTGTAGTTGCGCAACAATATGTGACCATCATATCACCAACATGGTGAGAACTAGGGTGGACATCTTAATTAAATCTCACAAAATTGAGTCTAAAGTTTATATAATTTCTTACTGATTATCAAAGTCTGGAAGAGAAAAATAAATAAGGTCGATATACTTATTATTTAAATTATAAATCCTCACAGAGGCCAGATAAAGGAAAGCATTTGAAGTGCTGATTTTAGGTGACACTTCTAAGAGAATGATTTTTAAGGAATATGGACACGTAATCTTTCATCTCCAGCTTCAGTGAAAGAATAGGCTCAAATATTTCAGAAGTAAGTTATGGCTGATCGATTTACCAATCACTCCCTTATAAGTCTTGTAGGTCCTTTTACTTATGGTGTCCTAAAAAAACAAACATACTTTAAAATGTTTCTTATGATAAGTTTTATTATTATTTTGCTTTCAAATTCATGAAAATGATATGTATAGTCATAAAATTATAATGTTGTTTAGTGTGTTTTCTATCATGATTCCTCCAGGGTAGTTCAGATTTACTGATTCATATATATGCTGGAATTATTTTATCAAATTAACTTCAACAAAACATGTTGAAATTTTCATTAATTATGTGAAACACAAAGTGCTGCTTAAGAAATGACTGACAATTTTTATTATATTAATATTCTATTACTTAGAGTCTCAGAATTCACCTCCTTCAGAATATCCTTCTAATTCATTAATTTTAAGCCCTTGTTAGTGTTATACTGGAATCATATCACATATTTTACAGATAATTCATATTTCTATATTTCCAATGATCACTCTTGATATCTTATATAATCAAACTCTTTACTGTATACTATAAATTATATTCACACTAGCCAATTTTATATATGATATTATTGTATTATTTGTTTCTAGAAAACTTGCAAATTTGATTAATGATACTGTGTTTTTTGTTATGTTTATGTAAATGCTATTATCTTTTATTTTTCTACATCCAAGAGGAGTTGAGTTAGTTTTATTGATTATTACGATATCAAGTGTTAACAAATTAAGTCACTACTTTTATATTACAACATAATAACATTTTAAAAATCTTTAACTCTATTCACCTTTACGTTTTTTGTATAACCTATAAGCATTAATTATTATTTTATTATCTCTTTATTTTCAGTAGTACTGACATCTTCCTTCTCCTGCCCTTCTGTATCTAAATTATAATTTTATATCACTTAAGCAATGTAAACTATTTTAATATAAAAGATTTTGGAATATATTCTTTCTTTTTTATTATCTGACTATATATTTTATTTTATTTATATTTGAAGGCATACCATTCTAAATATCTATAAAGTGCATATACATAGCTTGTAGTTTAAATAGGAGCAACATGTTCATAACTTTCAACATTTGTTATTTCTTTGTGATTCATACATTTAAAAACCTGTTTTCTAGCCATTTGGAAAGACGTTATTGTTAACTACAACCACCCACTGTGCGATAGAATACCAAAACTTGTTTCTGGTTACCTGCAGTGTCGTTTTTACCCTTCTTGAAACCAATTTTAAGATTAGAGCAACCTAAGTGAAGAATTATTTTCTTTGGCTTTCAAAACTTATTATTCTTTTCATGATTGCTTTAAAAAAAAATCCCCTGTCAATCATGTTGGCTTATACCTGCAGTTAATCTTCTCTTTTCACTAATTTAATACATTAATTTTCAATTTGTTTTGCTGCATTTAGTTATAATTTGCCTGTCAGATATTTCATTTATTAATTTTCTACTTATGTACTTTTACTTATTGTTGCCTATACTCACTCAGTCTAGATTCTTAGGATATTCATTTCTCTTTTAAACTTTATTCAATGCGTATTTCATATTTAACTTTTTTTTAAAATTCAAATACTATTTGGGGTACTATTTTAAAATATGATGCCAATTTACAGCATTTGTTTCATGTTCCTTGATTTAATTTGCTTGTTTTTATATTTCTCTGTTTAGGGAGAGGTCATGAACTTTGGCTCAATGTGTCGTGGATCTCTCTATGCAATCCAGGATTTTCCTACTCATTTCAACCTTCTGTGTTCTGATGTTAAAGCTGTGAGCTATCATGCTTGGCTTAATGTTTATTTGTGGGTTAATGTTCATTTTAAATGAATCAACAAATATTTGTTTATTTGTACATTACACTGGTTAATTGTTTGTAAGCTTGGGAAAGAAAAGCATACAGGCATCCAGGAAGAGGTAATCTAAGCTTTTATCAAATTGGTCAGTCGAGTGTTTTGCTTGTTTATCAAACAAGGCCTCGGCCACCGTGGGCAGTGACCTCACAAGGTAGTTAGGCTTGGGATGTATAATAAAAGTAGCTGAGCACGCAGGGGAAACAGTGATTTATGTAGTGCTTCTCCATGCTCTCTGCATCATTTGTTGCTGCCAGATACATGTCTTGAGTTCTTCTCTTGGCTTCTCTCTATGATGAAATAAAATATTCAAGATGAAATAAGCTTCTTTCCCAAATTTATTATTGTCATGGCAGTAATCACAGAATCAGATTGAAAAAATAAAACTAGACTATACATATTCCATGATGTTCAATGTTATTGGTGCTGCTAGCTGTACTTAGGAACACTGCTTATTTATTCAATTTACTTTACAAGGTAATTTTTTATTCTCATTTTGAAACTAAATGAAATTGAAGATTTATTTAGACACCAGCAATATTCAGGTCATTGGTTACAATGATGTCAGTATTATAATAAGCATTATTCAGAGACAGGATGAAGTATTGTTACCACTAATATTCTAAATATGCATCCACAAATGTTCCTTCCATAAAAGTTGGTGAAATGCACAAATTTAAGTTTTGCCTATTTACTGTTCATTTCCAAGTAAATTGTGTGGTCATTGCTGAAGAAAAATTAGTTTTGTGAACGAACACAGAATTCAGAGTTGGTAGACTTATAACCTTTTTCATATGTTTCATGTGTTTGAATTTTCTTTGAATTTCACATGGAATAAAACTTGTTTTTTTTATTATAGAAAATCATCTTTATTTTGTGCAATACACTAACTAATCATTCATTTTGCATAGACTTCTGAGTGTGATATTTGTTAGCATTTGTCATGACATGAAAATTTCATGGTATCCCACTAGTAGAAAAACATCTGCAAACAACTAATAATTTCTAAGAGAATAATCCTCTCCCAGCAATGAGCACACAATGCTTGTCCAACATAGTGTGGTTAGGCTTGAAATAAACACTGACAAAAATGGACTCAAGGTGCATTTATTTATAATATACATATACAAACATGCACACAATAATATATATATACATATATATATTATGTATAACAATAATAATGAAACAAAAAAGGGTATCAACTTGAAAGTGGAAGTGGGCATCTGAGGAGTTTGAGGGAAGGTAGCTTGAAGATGATGGAATGAGGAAAGGGAGGGGGAGGGATTTAATTCTGTTTCAATTAAAAACATTCAAAAGAATAAAAATTTAAAAATTTATATGGTAGTCTTACATAGAACATCTTTATTGCTTTGTAATTCTGCTCCTAAGCACTGTGAGTCATTTTTTTTTCTAATTGTAATTTCTTATCACTTCAGATTTCATTATTTTCTGAATCCTCTACATCTGCACCATTAACCTGCCTGCTCCATCATGGCAAACTTCCATCACTGCTTAAAATGAAGTCCAAGGCTTCTCCAATTCCTTTTCTTGACTGTCCTCTGGTCAACTGGTAGGAGTTATAGCTTGAGTGCCTTGAGATTTTCTTTTTAAGTTGGAATAAAATTATGTGCGGTGTGTGTGTGTGTGTGTGTGTGTGTGTGTGTGTGTGTGTGTGTGTGTAAACATATATGATGTGGTGGTTTGAATAAGGAATCTGCCCCCAGGGGCACCAGGATCACTTTTTGAGGGCACTGTTTGGGGAGGTTATGGAAATTTTAGGAGATAGAGGTTTTCTGAAGAAGTACCTCCCTAAAGGAGGGCGTTGAGAGTTTAGACTCTCATTTTTCATCTAATTCTGTCTCTCTCCTTTGAGTTTGTGTTTGAGGATGTCCCCTCTAGCAACCCACGGTCATGCCTTCACCACTTCTCATTATGTCTCTCCATAAGGACCTAGATGCCAGCAATAAGTTATTGTTTCATCAGTTTCTTCAGTTTGTGGTGCTTTATCACAAGAAAAACAAGCTAATATTGGTACCTACAAGAATAAGTGAGAACAGTATGAGCAGATGTCTCATCAATTAACTACATTACCATAAAGATAACTTCCTCTAAAAACTTTGTTTGTGATTAAAAGGTTAATGAAGATACGTGATGAGGTAAACTTTATGACTAGCTGTGTGGTTCCTCACTTTTTCATAAACCCTCAGCATGTATATCTTGAATTATGTACATTTTTTATACCTGTGTTTAATCATTTTACCAAACATTTTACTCAGAACACACTTCTATTTTCAAATTGTCATTTTACCCTGAAGCATCAAAAAGGATTGTCATTTTACCCTGAAGCATCAAAAAGGTATGTTAATTCAATTGTGTTCCAACTTTAATTTCTCATTACTATGAACTATGAACAATGATTTCTTAGGGTATTTGCCACAACTCTAGTGCTTATGTTTGGATTGAATTTCTTCAAAACAGCATAATAGCTCTGTAACCAAAGATACTGACAAATGAAAATTCCATTTGTCACTTGTCATTTCATTTGCAAGGATTTTTTTAATAGGAAAATTAAAGCAACTTACAAATAAATGGCTAAAAGTCTATTCATCTCTATTTATGGCAGAAAATGGTCTTTAATATGTTGGCATAACAGTATTTCAGATTTCCAGTGATTCTGAAGGATCAAAACCCAAACAGGGCATTATTTACATTCATTATTTGCTTGCTTTTGAGGAAAATGACATCTGTGCAGTTCTTTCTTTCCAAAATAAATTCATTTCCACATAAGCTGAATTTAGAACTGTGACAGCTAATGTAGAATAACATTCCTACTCTGTCACATATTAAACACTGGAATTAAAAATATATCAATGTACATGTTTATTTTTAGTAGACACACTTCATAAATAAGTATAGATCAGTTTTCTACAGAGTAAATATGTTACTTTCACACAAAATATTCCTTAAAAGTTATAACTTCTTGGCCAGGTGGGTGGTGGTGCATGCCTTTAATTCCAGCACTTGGGAAGCAGAGCCAGGAGGATCTCTGTGAGTTCAAGGCCAGCCTGGTCTACAGAGCGAGATCCAGGACAGGCACCAAGTTTTAACTTCTTACTGTGAAATTATGTAATCTATTTTTTTAGGGCTGTGACTACCTAAATCTCCATACATGGAGTTATTTGAATGTGTATAACCACATTAGACAAAAGTATTTTGTTCATCCACAGTGTCACCACATACTGATTTGCCCATCTGTAAGCAAAGCCTCCCTTCCAGGTGTTATGAATTTGTATGCAGCAGGTACTGGCAGGCATAGCAGAGGTGCCCCAAGGCGGGTGAGAGACCGAGATATTTCTTGCAGACAGTGCTCAGTGAAGAGTTTTATTTGCTGTCTGTGTGTGTGTGTGTGGGGGTGCGGGGGCTGAGAAAGAGGGAAGTAGAGAAAGATAGAGAAAGGAGAAGGGCGAGGGGTGTGCATCTCTCCTGTGAGAGAGAGAAATGGACGGAGTTTTTCCTTAAAATGAGCCTTTTGTGTCAGGACACAGGGTGGCGTCAAGGGGCGGGATCAGAACGTTAACAAAGGGGGCTTTGGATAAACATTTATTTACAGGTGTGATCTGCTTGCATTTTGGAATACACAGAATTGGTGTCATGCTGCCTTTAACATTTTAAAGTGTTCAGATTTGACATAGTATACTTTTATTCATAGTTCTTAACTGTAAGAACATTTTTTTTTCTATTGAGAAATATTCCCCTGAATAGAACTAGCAAGTTGTGTTTGTTCATATATTGAAAGAACGTTAGTTTGTCCCCAGTTTTTCTTGTTTAAATAATGGTCCTATACATATTTGAGCACAAATTTTCATGTCAAATGGCTTTATTTTATAAGCCACATTGCTGATTGAGTTTGGACTTAGTAAGGATTTATCAAATAAAATGGAAAGTAGCATGAATCATTTTCTACACCACTAAAATAGTGTGAGGGACTTCATCTTTATTATAACCAGTATTTGGTAACGTTTCTTCTATTAGTTTTACTTTTGTCTTAAATATTCCATTAACTAGATGGTTTTAATACTTCTTTAGTTACTACTTAACATGTGGACGCTTTCATACATTTATGTACAACCCCTCCTCGGTGTCCTAGCAATATCCTAGCTTCTGGTGTTCCTTGTGTGCTTCCCTTGCTAAAGAGGCTGTTCTATCATGGACTCACACTTATAGCTCATCAACTTTAGGTAACGAATTATGAAGGTTTTATATTAGCTGAACAGAAGTCCTTTGTGTGACTGGAGATATACATAGTATTTTCCACATTTTTGTAGATGATCGTTTTATTTTCATCAATGAGCATATCTATACTAAGGATAACTAGAAGCTTCAAAGTTAATAAAACCAGAAAGAACTTTGTTCAGAATTTAGTAAATTTATTTCAAAGATATTATTTCAGTAAAATCCTATGAATTTTTTTGTTCAAATTAGAACATATGTGACAAAAATTAATTGAGTTAATGTTCTTCAGCACCAGTTAATTTATATGCAAAGTGCAATAATGATAGTAAATCATAAGACCGAATGCTAGGTTATTGTGATTATATACATAATTTTATACATAAGGCACTCAGTACAAAGCATAGCCAATAGAAACATTTAGGAGTTAAATATTGATTAGTGAGATAAACCTGACTGATCTTTGCATTATCTCTACTGTTAAATTGCTTCTCTCCAGTGTCTGTACTAATCCATCATTATTTTAACCATAATATATACTTTAATTCACTGTATTATTGTCTTTATACCAGCATTTATTATTTAATGCACAAAGTATCATTACCTTCTTCAGTCACAGCCTGTGCAATAGCTGCATATGTCTTCAGTAATTTAGGTTAATTTGGTCATTTCAACGTTTTTATTTCAATTTTAATTCATTTAAAACCCCTGTTGCTGGGTCCCACGAGGCCCAGGCGTGAGATCCAGTGTACCTTCCCGAGCCTAGCTCGAGTTTGGTGACCCGTCCTGAGACATGACTTCTTCCTTCGTGAGTGACTCATCACTACCTGACCTAGAATTGGCCTCTGCCTAGTAACTGCTGAGATGGCATCATCTCATTGGCCCGCTATCCTCACCCCCATCCCCCCCCCATCACCCCAACCTATATAAGTTCACTCCTGATACAATAAAGCTAATTCCTGCTTCGACAAGACTCCCAGCTCAGTGTGTTTTCTCTCCAGTGGACAGGAGGAGGGGCCGCTGGACACTCATCATCCTGCTCAGCCCCAGGGAGAGACTGGCTGGACCGGTCCCGCCTCCGCGGGACCTCGGCAGGGGCCTGTTGGTCCACCGACACCCTGTACTGTATTGCTGCTAATTCACAGAGCTCAATGAATGCCTTCTATATTCTGCTTCCCCCCCCCCCCCCTTTGGGTTTTGGATTTTTCAAGACAGGGTTTCTTTGTGTAGCTTTGGAGCCTATCCTGGAACTCACTCTGTAGACCAGGCTGGCCTCGAACTCACAGAGATCCTCTAGCCTCTGCCTCCAGAGTGCTGGGATTAAAAAAGTGTACCACCACTGTCTGGCTGTTCTTGCTTGCTTGTTTGTTTGTTTGTTTAACAGAAGCAGTATAATTCTGTTTTTGTTCTACAATGTGTATGTTGGTATGTTGGTTTCTTCTATGTCATTATTATGATGGAAAATACTTCTCTTGCTATTATTACATGCTTTTATTTTTATTTTTTTTTAAGAGAGTGTTTTTGGAGGGCAAAAACCACAGTACGTCATAATGGAAATGCCAGTGTTCAGAGCATGACTCCATGATGACAAAATTCAATCCAGCACTGAGATCCTAAAACAAATACTGCCCATTAATGATGTCCCTGAAGCAGATGAAAATGAAGTCTTTTTCCTAGTATTGTGAAAATCAGTGATGTGTTCGAGAATGGTAAAACCAGGAGGCTTCTCACAATCATAAAAGATCATAAGTGTCCTAAATACTAAACATTTAGAGTTAAATCCACACTTCCTAGTTGTATTAAAATACATACTAGGTTCAATGACCCAAAAGTGCTGTTTCTGATTTTCTGCTTGACAATCTAATGGCTACATTGAAAGAACCTTTTATTTTTCTTATCTCACATGAAGGGCAAATATTAATAGCCTTGTAAATCACCTCTTTTTGCAATTTTGTTTACAGCTTTTAGTTCATGGTTATTAATGACTCATAATTTAAAACATAATATGTAAACATTGAACAACTTGTTAGCTGGGTTTTATGTTTTCCATTGAGAGGATGAGTCTCTTAAACACTGTGAGAATATTTATCATAATGAGCTCGTGTATGTGTATCTGCACACTCCCACAGTGCTTGTAATTAAGAGCAGAGTCTCAGCAAATATAGTACAGACACACTCACTTAAGAACCATGGAGGCCAGGCAGAAGAATGAATTAAAAATAAAAACACAATTTATAATTTCTAGTGAAAATTTAGGAAAATTAAACTTGAAGATTATCTTGAGGTAGGTAACAACTACTTAAAACATGTGGGTTGTGGGGTGAGAGGGGAGAGGCTCGGGGAGCAGGAGGAGGGAAGAGGGGTATCTTTGATTGGTGTGAAAAATTTTTTCTTTTTTTTTTTTTTTTTTTTTTTTTTTTGGTTTTTCAAGACAGAGTTTCTCTGTGTAGCTTTGAGCCTTTCCTGGAACTCGCTTTGGAGACCAGGCTGGCCTCGAACTCACAGAGATCCGCCTGCCTCTGCCTCCTGAGTGCTGGGATTAAAGGCGTGCACCACCACCGCCTGGCTGAAAAATTTTTTCTTAATTTAAAAAAATAAACACCTTTACATGAAAATGAGAAAAAAAAATCAACATATATATACATGGAATACACATACAGAGAGATATATACCTAGTTCAACAAATTATGTGAAACAAAATCAATTTATATGCACCTTTTAAAAATAATATTTTCATACCAACTAATTGTAAAAATTATTTTGCTCACCTATGTTAATACTATAAAGATTATAATTAATAAACTGTATATTAATGTTGAACTAAGTCAAGAATTAATTAAAGAGAAACCAGACATTAAAATTTGACTAAATTAATCATTCTGAATACAATAGGAAAACATTTTGTATTTCAAAATTCTTTCTGTAATAATTACTATCACATTAAGAGAAATAAAGTTATACACTTCATAGCATACATAAAACCATATAACAAAGATTCAGAAAACTTTATCCAAAAGCAGAAAACAAGTAAACAAAGGAGAAAAAAATCATTAGTAAGTTAGATAAATATTTAATATATAAAGTAACAAAAGCAGCATATTTAAAAATAAATCTGTTCCACATAAATTAAAATATTATTTGTGATTTAATGATCTAAATGGTTTAAAATATCTTTATGATAAAGAAAACCTAACCTACAGGTTAGAAAAAAATATTTCAAAATAACACACTTAAAAACATATTTATGCCAGGCGGTGGTGGTGTACGCCTTTAATCCCAGCACTCAGGAGGCAGAGGCAGGCGGATCTCTGTGAGTTCGAGGCCAGCCTGGTCTACAGAGTGAGATCCAGGAAAGGCGCAAAGCTACACAGAGAAACCCTGTCTTGAAAAACCAAAAAAACAAAAACACAAACAAACAAAAAACATTTTTACAACCAATACCCACTCCAGAATTAAATTCTTATCAAATCAATTAAAAAAGAAAAAACATGGAATAGATATTTGATATTGAAAGTTTTTTCTAAACACAAATGAGCATAGAAACATATTGTTAGTTTTATTAGCAATTCCTAAGTCATGTAAAATATTTAAGAAACCTTACTATGTGATATTTTTATATAGCATGATATTTTTTCTGCATATGTTTAGCTAACTATAGTACTTACACAGCAGTATATCCCTTACAAGGTTGATAGTAAAATTTGTCAACTATACATTTAATTTACTTACATAAACTGTTGTTTAATATTTTTATGTTAGAATAAGGAAGGAAACATGATGTTTTTCCATGATACATCACAACATTAATGAAAAATTGAATCTGTGAACTGTCCATTCTGGTTTTAGTAGTATTGTAAGAGAATCAGATATTTATATGCATTTAAATGATATTTTATTAATGAAGTTGTCTATGATTTTTCCAATTTGAGAAGAAGGACACAGCAAGACTGTGTGGCAGATGACAGGGTGATATATCTGATATGTTTTGGAGGGCTTTTTTTGCATCCTGTGATGCAGATCAGTGATTATATGGTGAACAGCATTGTTTTGTAATCATGGACATATTCTTTAGCCTTCTATCATGCAGCAAGAAAATCACAAATCTCTAATTTACAGTTATAGAAACCATTTCCTTATAAATAAGGTAAATATGAATAAAATAGAATACCATCTTTTTAGACCTACTGCTTTTCTCTATGAGGAGGGCTGCCATCAAAGTAGATTTCCAACACATACGGTAAAAAAAAAAAAAAAAAAAAAATGTTATCACATTTGAAAATATTGTAAAATTGATTGAAACTTAAATATCTGCAGAGGTTACCATGGTGATATAAATTAATAAGTCAAACAATATTAAACTTTAGCATTGTAGTGTTTGGTTTCATGAAATCCTGGGTACAGGATATTCTACACTGTTCCATGAGAATAACCTCAAATCAGAGATGGTAAATGATAGTGCCTTACAGGGGTTCAGAATATTTAAAAATCAGTGGGGTCATCTGTTCAATGCTGTGCTGTAGTCAACTGATAGCTTTTATTTTGCTTTGTTAGCATGTTACAAAAGGATATAGTACATCTTGTCATGTATTTTGGAAGAATTCACATCTGTAACCTCATATGATAACAAACATATTACATTTAATGCAATGAAATTACACCAATACAGATATGCTCTCCTTCATGTCCTGATGTTTCATTAGTTAAATGAGTTGACACTTCAATAATTTTAAACAGTACAGATAAATCTTTGAATTTAACTTACAGTTTAATTAAATCTTGCTAGAATTGCTTAACTGTACTGTAAATTGCTTGATTGTGAATTTAGGACAGTAATTATTAGATATAAAACTCTCAGATTTGGTTTAAACACTTTGTTTCTTGAACAAAGCAATATGAAAACAAATTTTATTATATGCCAAAAACCAACAGCCTAATAGATTTTTACAATTATATTATTACAAACATACTGACTATTCAGATTGGTACAACTTCATAGGCTTTTTTTTTAAATTGGTGCTTGTAAGACTTTGTCAGATAAAGCCCCACTTTTTTTCCTTTTTTTTTTTTTTTTTTGCTTTACTTTTTGAACTCAACTTTGTCAAGTGTAAGTAGGAGACATTAACTTTTGGAACTGTATGAAGCATCTGTTACAGACATAAGAGGAAAGGAAAATGAGTCTCTACGGACAGCTCTGACCGCAAAGTGAATGCCATAAAGGAGTCATGGCCATTATTAACAAAGTTATGGTACAAGCTGTGAACTAATACTCAAGTTCCCAGAATCAGAGTGTGAAGAATGCCAGTTCCTTATGCACAAGGAACTCAAAATTGAGAATTTTATATATTGGGATATCCTTGGGATCACTGTGCCATATTTTCAATTGAAAGCGGGTGATGGGGGCTATGATATAATGATTCTCTTCATGTTGTCAAAAAATTAATTCCTTAGTTATAACAATCAATCTATTAAATCAAATTATACAACTTAATTTTACTTAATCGAAAACTTTTTGAGGCTGTCAAAATGAGGTGTTTCAATTGTTCTGCATCAGAGAGTATCCATTTACATTGGCAACAGAAGATATGTTTGTCTATTGATTCTTTAAACAAACTAATGGAGTATCCGCAATATGTCTACTCTTAAATAATTTCAACACGGGCACTGATGTGTTGGCTCAGTTGGATAATGCTTGACAAGCAAGCAAGGGACTTGTGCTCCAATGCTCGGCTTCAACATAAAAATTGTGTGCGCATCAAGAGGCTCAAACTGAAGCGCCCACAGGAGCAGAGACAGGCATACCCCTGGAGCTCACCGTCCAGTTTGTCTCACCGAATCGGTGAGCTCTGTGTTTAGCCTGAGTCCCCACCTCTAAAAGTACAAAAAAAAAGAGCAAATGAGGACTAAAAAAACATTAATCTCTGACTTCTACATTACCAAGATATGCAGAAAGAATTCAATAAGTAAAAGGAAGTTCATTTTAAGTAATTCCAGCTCAGCCTCCTAATGCCTACCAAGTTCTATTCTCAGTTTTACTTCTACATAATCCACTTCTGAAATGTTCCCAAGTCACAGAGAACACTGGTTTCCTTCTTTTTTTTTATTTTCATTTTTCTTTATTAAGGAATTTTCTACTCATTCCACATACCATCCATAGATTCCCCCCTCCTCCCTCCTCCCACCCCACAGCCCTCTTTCCCAAGCCACCCGGCATCCCCACATCCCCCAAATGGAGGTCTCCCATGGGGAGTCAGCAGAGCCCAGCACACTGAGCCTAGGTAGGTCCAAGCCCCTTCCCACTGCACCAAGGTTGTGCAAGGTGTCACACCACAGGCACCGGATTCCAGAAGCCTGCCCATAGACGAGAGACAGATCCTGATCCCCCTGCCTGGGTGCCCCTAAACAGTTCGAGCCAACCAACAGTCTTCCTTATCCAGAGGGCCTAGTCCAGTCACATGGGGGCTCCACAGCCACCAGTCCACAGTTTATGTGTTTCCACTAGTTTGGCTAGTTGTCTTTGTACTTTTTACAATCATGGTCTCGATATCTCTTGCTCATAGAATCCCTCCTCTCTCTCATCAATCGGACTCCTGGAGCTCCACCTGGGACCTGGCCAAGGATTTCTGCATCAGCTTCCATCAGTCACTGGATGAGGGTTCTATCCGTTCGTACAATGGAAAAAAGAAAGCAAATGGTGCTGGCATAACTGAATGTCAACACGTAGAAGATTGCAAATAGGTCCATCCATATCTGTCACCATGCACAAAACTTAAGTCCAAGTGGATCAAAGACCTCAGCATAAATCTAGTTACTCTGAACCTGATAGAAGAGAAAGTAGGAAGTAGTCTTGAATGCATTGGCACTGGAGATCACTTCCTAAATATAACACGAGTAGCATAGATACTGAGAGCAACACTTAATAAATGGGACCTCTTGAAACAGAAGCTTTTGTAGGGCAAAGGACACAGTCAATAAAACAAAATGAAAGCCTACAGAATGGGCAAAGATCTTCACCAACCCCACATCTGACAGAGGGCTGATCTCCAGAATATATAAAGAACTCAAGAAACTAGACATCAAAATACCTAACAGTCCAATTTAAAAAAATGGGCTATAGAGCTAAAGAGAATTCTCAACAGAAGAATCTCAAATGGCTGAAAGACATTTAAGGAACTGCTCAGCATCCTTAGTCATCAGGAAAATGCAAATCAAAACACCACTTTCTTTATAGTTTATTCTGGTTGATTTTCTTGTTGTCAAATGTCGCAGCAGAATGAAAAACAGAACAATGAGCATATTTGAACTCATGGTTTAGGAAAGGAAGTGGTTGATCATGGTGAGAAGGTGTGGTGACAGGAACACGGGACAGCTGACCACATTATATCAGCAATAAGGGAACAGAGAAAAGCCAACACTGGTGGCAATCTCACTTTCTATTCTCTTTTTGTTTGGTCTGGTACTCTCGTTCCTATGAAGTCATTTGTGTTCAGGGTTGGTCTTCTTCAGGTACACTCTATATAAATACCCTATCAGATGTCTCCAGATGCTAATCTTCCAAAAGATTCAAAACCTAGTCTAATTGACAATAAATATTAACTATCATGTCATTTAATACTACTGTGACATCTAAGTTGGTTCCATATCCTTGCCTTTATGAATGGTCCCATGATAAACATGGCCATTCAGTTTTATTTCTTCGTTTACTTGAATGGTGATATCATTTCTTACCCTGTGACAGATTTCCCAGATAATGTGAAAATCAAAGTTTGAGAATTTTGGAAATTACCAAACTGCTTTCCACAATTGCACTGATTTATATTCTCAGTAGCAGTATATATATATATTCCTTTTATTCATCGCGTCACTGGCAGTTTTTATAGTAGCAATTCTAACAAGATTGACGTGAAGTTTCACTGTTGTTCTGAATAAAATGCTTTTCTGATGGCTTATTTTTACTCTGAATATATGAGTGTTCTGTTATAAGAACATTCCTCTACTGGATGTATAACATGACAGTGAATATAGATTCACTCATATGTAAGAATAATGCTGATTTCCCAGAATGCAGAAAATGGAAAATATGGTATTTGTTTTGGTTATTACTCACAATAAAATTTAATTATTTCATAAGATTCAGTGCACTTGGCCATAAAGTATATTTTTTTATAATTTTAAATATCAAGAGATTTTTAAAATTTTATTCTTTGACAACGTTGACAATACTTTCTGATTTTACTCACTGCCTATACCCCCTCCTAATGCTATAAACCTCTACTCTCCTAACTTTAAAAATCATTTTCCCACAACACATTGTTTTGTTTGATGACTCCCTGTGCTCAGGCAGGGTTATTTGTTAGACTATGACTATGGGACTATCCTTTGCAACCCAATTCAGTCACCAATACGTACACAACTGAAAACAATGATTGTCTCTCCTTGAATGGGCAATACTGCACCAGAGAGGTTTAGAATGATATTTGCTTCTTCTCTGTTTGTGATTGTCTGTTCACAGGCCCTGTGAAGATGACCGCAGCTCTGAGTTCATGATTTAACAATTTTCAAATGAATTTTCAACATACAATTTATAAGCAAAATAATTAGACTCATTTAAATTACTCTTTAAATCAGTCCATTGACAAAACACCTATAATATACAAATATATTTTAATGTATTGCATGTTTTAATAAATTTTCTAGTGAGAAAATATTAGAATTGTATCTTTCTAAAAACTTGAACAAAATAAGACATTGAAATATTTTTAATGTGCAGAAATATGATCAGTAAAAACAGATCTAAATTCCTCGATGAAACTCCTTAGCAATTACATGGGTGTGCTACTGTGCTGCAGCAGATTCTACTATCTGTAATTCTCTCATTAACAAAGTTTTTAAAAAGTGGAATTTACAGGGATACATAACATATGGATTTTATTTCTTTCAAGTTTCAAAAGGGTCTATGTTTTGTTGCTTTTTATGAGAAAAAATACTCAGTGCAATAACTTTATAAAAATATTACTAAGAGCCATATTTGAAGCCAATAATGCAAATTGTGAATGGATATAAACAAATTGTTTTTGCAGCTCAAAAGACAGAGTTCTTGGCTAGAAGCAATGCAATGGAAAATATAATCAACTGGCAAATTAATTAATAGCTTGGAGCTTCCTTGCAGAAAAGTTTGAAAATTGCCCTGACATGTGAACATGGGAAAATAGATGGAAGTGAAGAAGCTCTGAAAGTGTGTTACAGCAATGTGTCAAGAGAGCAGCTGGGCTCCAAGCAAAGCTACTTCAGGACACTACCACAAATGAGCGCATTTCAAAGCACTTACGAGACGTTTGAAATAAAGTAAGATTTGGGGCTGTTTTTCAAGCACATAAAACTACATAGTTCACTTCCAGTCATGCTCAGATTGGGAATATCCTCTTCAATCAATTCTCTCTGGAAATACTCTCTCAGACATACTCAAAGGCTAGTCTTCCAGGTAATTCCAAATCCAATCAAGTTCACAATGAATATCAACAATCACATGCGTTAATACCAGTTTGGAAATGAGTTGTTTCTATGTCTTAGTTGTGATAAATGATGCAGTCGTAAACATGGGCATTCAGATATGTTTTATTGCATGCTTGTTTAACTTTCTTTTTTTTTGTGTGTGTGTGTGTGTCTTCATCAGGATTGCTACATTACTGATACAGGTACATTATTTTAGAATTCCGGGACTATCCAAAGTGTTTAAAATAACTGATGAACTGATTTACATTTCTTTACTTCTGTTTATTTGTCTCCACAACTGGTAAAGCTGATAGTTAACAGAATGCTTGATGATAAAAGAACAGAAAACATGTATAGTGTAAAGAAGGCAAAATGGATTACAGGAAAATTAATAATTTTATTGAGAATTGTAAACTTCATATCATACACAATATATCAGTAATATGCCAAACTTAATTTTACTTCATTTTCCTTTACATCTAATTAGATTAAGAATGAAAAATTTAATGACTTATGCCAGAGATATTAACTTCCAAATATCACACGAAGTTCAAGATACTGGCAGGATTTTCTCATAAAGTAAAACTCAGATTTTAAAATGTTTAAGACAGAATCATAATGTTAAACATTTAAAGACGATAATAACATATGTCATATACTTAAGGAGAAATATGCTAATAAGTTTAAATACTTAATTGTATGGAATATTCAGCATATATATTCAAATTCTGTCCTATTACATTTTAGGAGTGACAGAATGAAGGCTTAGTGTAAATAAATAAGTTAACCTAGTTTTCATTGAGTAATATGGAGATTTAATTTTCAGTATGTCTAGCAAGAAAGCAAATCTTGTCAATATTATGTAAGGCTGATTTCTGTTGAACTAAATACTGCAATTCCTGGTTTGTTGAGAAAATGTTATTATTTGTGACTGTATTTTCATTACTAAGGCCAGAGCTGTGATGAGTGTAATTCCATTAGGGGTAAGTTTTTATGAGTTTCCAGAAACTTTGATAACACTAGACCAGAGGACAGTGTCACTGTTAATGGTTAGGAATAACTTTCATATAGCATGTGTATTATCTGTACACAGAACAGTCTTCAATTCCATACATTGTGTTACTGAGAGAATTTACCTACATCTCATTAATGATGTTAGCACCCATGTTGGCTGGGACTGTCAGCTAACAATTTAGACATGGTCTTGCATAAGTGGATTATCTGACATTGGCATCTAATTGAGGAGTAGAACAGTTAGTGTGCTATAATGCACTTCTTTGCACTGAAAAAAAAAGTGCCAACAGTCCCTTGATTTTTCTGCTTGCTGTTTAGGTTTCCTTACTGCATAGCTCAGGATGATCTGGAACTTCTGCTTATCCTGTCTCAATGTTATAAGTATTGCAATTACTGGTGAGCATCAACACACCCAGTTATATGGGGCTGGCAATGGAATTTTAGGAAAGCATGCTATTAACTGAGCTGCATCTCCAGCTCAATCCCTTATATTTAAAAATGGTTTAAGAAGAAGGAATTGTGAATACTTCCCAATAGATAAAATGTTGGCAATATGAGTATACAAATCTAGATATTTGTATAGAGATTTAATATGTACCTATGATATGTGAAATATATTCATATATATATAAATTATATATACTTACTGCCTAATATAAAATAAACAGTGAGAATCATAACTACATGGCTTTCAAACAATCCAAATTGAGTCAGGGTTCTGATATGGAAGACAAATGAATCTAATACAGTAATTAAAACAAACATCTTTGGAAAGCAGCTTGCAGAAAGTTTGCATTTCAGAAGTTGTTCAAAAATAATTAATCTGTTGTCTTAAAAGATAGGATATTTAGCCACAAAAGTTCCATTAAAAATAAAAAGGAACTAAAATTTGTTGTTTTTTTTAGATTTACCAGCTAAGATCTCTAGCAATAGTGGAGAGGGTTCCTGAACTAGTCTTCCCCTGTAATCAAATTTAATAGCCCAACTGTCATCATTGAGCCTTCATCCAGTAACTGACAGAAGCAGATGTAGAGACCCACATTCAAGCACCAGGCAGAGCTAAGGGAGTCTAGTTGAAGAGAGGAAAGAGGGTTTCTATGAGCAAGGGGCATCAAGATCATGAAGGGGAAACCCACAGAGACAGATGACCTGAACTTGTGGGAGCACAGGGACACTAGACTGACAGCTGGGGAGCCTACATGGGACCAAACTAGGCCCTCTCCATGTGGCCAACTTCTTTTGTAGCCTGGTCTGTTTGTGGGACCCCTGGCGGTGGGACCAGGATCTACCGCTGGTTCATGAGCTGGCTTTTTGAAGCCCATTCCATAATAGTGAGATGCCTTGCTCAGCCTTGATTGGGCAGGGAGGAGCTTGGTCCTGCCTCAATTGCAAGTGCCAGGTCTTGTTGACTCCCCATGGGAGGCCTTACCTTTTCTGAAGAGTGGATGGGGGTGGGTTGAGGGAGGACAGGAAGAAAGAGGAGGGGAAGGAGGGGGAACTGGTTGGTATGTAACATGAAAAATAAAAACAAATTAATTGAAAAAAATTTCAATATTCTGTGGTGCCTGATGGAGTTTTATGAAATAGATATAAAAATTTAGATGATATTTTTCCATCTTGAACCTGCAAATAAGGCTCACATTTTTGGAATACTGTTTTTATTTGTTTGTTTTGTTTTTTTAGTAGAAGTTGTCATGATATAAAAAGGACAGAAATTCTCAAAGTTTATTTTTTTCCATTAGTTTTGCTGCAAAGTAATACCTACTACTAGATTTTGAAAACATATAAACTTATAGTGTTCAAATTATAAAACAAAACTCATAATATTCTTATTAAGTATAACCAAAATATGCATGAAGGTGCTGTCATCATTTAGGTGTTCTTTTGCATTATCATGTTTCACGGATCTCTGTGTCTAAAGGGGAAGTAGAAATTTGCAAGTTTTTCTCATGTCATGAATAAACATGAGAACAACCCTCCCAGCAGTTTGCCAACTGTCGTAAGGCCTCATACTGACAAGAGTGTGAGGACTCCTCATTCTCTTCTTGGTTTCTGAGTTTGAATCTATTGATCTCTGTGTTTTCAACCCTTGTTTCTATGTTTTGTTTTTGAAAAAAAATCCACCTAATTTTCCAACAAAGCAAAAAAAAAGTTGTAATATTTGAAACAAATATATTACACAGAAAACGACGAAAATAAAATTCTCCTGGTGTTATGTCAATATTAAAAAAAAATCTCTTCAAGGTAATTGTGTGTGAGGACATCTTAAAAGTTGTATATATGTTACAAATAACTGATTTCTGCTTTATTTTTACTATATTACATTTCTTTTTCATTTTTTAATTAAGTCTATTCATTTATTTTGCAGCCTGACCTCTGTGTCCCCTTCCTTCTCTCCTCCTATTTTCTCCACCCACTTACCCTCCAGCCTGTCAGCATCACCCCCTCCACCTGCAACCCACTACTCCTCTGTTTTTATTGAGAAAGGAGAGGCCTACCACGGATATCCACAGAGCATGGTATATCAAGTTGAAGGAGGACTAAGCTCTTTCCCTTCTATTAAGGCTGGGCAAGGTGACCCAGTGTGAGGAAACAGTCCCGAAAAGCCAGCAAAAGCATTCGGAACAGGCCCTGATCCCACTGCTAGGAGTCCCACAAGTAGACCAAACTACACAACTGTCACACATATCTGTAGAGAGCCTAGGTCAGG
>CABHPP010149088.1:27356-41639 GCA_902168425.1 Peromyscus attwateri | reverse complement strand
AAGAAAGAAAGAAAGAAAGAAAGAAAGGAAGGAAGAAAGGAAGAAAGAAAGAAAGGAAGAAAGGAAGAAGGAGAAAGAAAGAAATGGGAAAGCTACAACAGCACATAAGAAATTCACTGCAGGAAACAGCTAATATAGTCAAAAGCCGGGATCACCAAGCTCCTTGAGTCTTGGCTTTATCTTCTGGAAGAGTTTTTAACTCTTCTAGATAATAGCCTCTGCCATAGTCAGCTGAATTCCTGCTTCATATTTCTGCGGCTCGCAGCATAGAGTCTAGCCCAGATCATTTTACTTTAGTCATATTTAAATACAGCACGATTCTGGAAAAAAGTATTCAGATAACAATTAACTCAGCCCCAAGTGCACAATTTAAGACATGTTTTCATTGAGATTCTTTGCAAAGTATATCTGGCTTCTTTCCCAAAAATGGATATTGTTGACTCAGAGATAGTGCCCAAGATTTAGGGAGTTTGACTGAAGTAGACATAAGGCCTATGGGTGGATTTGGCCTGGCCCCAGGAAAACATAGACGTCAGCTAGGTTGTTGTAAAGCACAAGTGACATCACTCATAAGAGTGGGTTTTATGGTCTAAAAGCAATGCTCAAGATGTAGGGGAGCCGGGCGTTGGTGGCACACGCCTTTAATCCCAGCACTAGGGAGGCAGAGCCAGGCGGATCTCTGTGAGTTCGAGGCCAGCCTGGGCTACCAAGTGAGCTCCAGGAAAGGCGCAAAGCTACACAGAGAAACCCTGTCTCGAAAAACCAAAAAAAAAAAAAGATGTAGGGGAAAAGGTCTTGGATAAGTAAAACTGTAAATTATAGGAGATATGAGCCTGTCTCAACAGACAGCGAAGGATCACCAGGTTGTAAAACCACATAATTTCTGGCATTCTAAGAAGAGCAGCTACACACCTCATCCCATCGAGGAGGTGAGTGTGCTTCACTTTCCTGGCTTCTCCAGTGCTTCTCTGTGTGCCCTCTTGCCCTCTACACCTGCTGGTTCAGGTGTACAACTCTCAGTTCCTTCTCCAGCACCATGTCTGCCTTGTGCTGCCATGCTTCCCACAGTGATGAAAATGAACCAGACCTCTGTACTGTAAGCCAGATCCAATTAAATGTTTTTTCCTTTATAATAGTTACCATGGTCATGGTGTTTCTTAATAACAATAGAAACCCTAACTAAGACAGAAGTTGGTGCCGGGGACTGGTATTGCTGTGATAGGCCTGGCTGTACTTTTGTTTGGAGGAATATGAAACACTTTGGGACTTTGGACTAGAAGAGCTATTGAAAATTTTAAGCAGGGCTTAATGGGCCATACTAGTAGCAGCAAGGAAAACAGTGATGCTGAGGGTGATTTGGACTGTGGGGGTCTGGCTTAAGAGGCTTCAGATGAGAAGAATATTCATATGTAGCCCAGAGACTGTTCTTGTGATATTTTGGCAAAGAATGTAGCTACTTTTTGCCCTTGTCGGAAAAGTCTGCCTAATGCTAAATTGAAGAGTTTTGGGATAACTGCATTGGCAGAGGAGAGTTCCAGACAACCTAGTGTTGACTGTGTCCTGTGGTTATTAGCGGCTAATCTTATGAAGATCTATAAAGAAAAGGAGCAAGCTGAGCAAAGAAAAATACAAAATACACAGTTTAAGGAGAAAGGGGGCACCAGGAAGTGTAAACAGACTAAAGAAGAGCCTGATGCTAAATGGAATAAAGGGAGTGATGACCTCAGAGCAAGCCCTGCCTTCCCTTTCCCCCACAGCTAAGCTTCCAATTTGTGAAGAGGAATTTTTAAAAAGTGAAAAGGTATTAAAGAAAAGCCTAGGGCTGGGTGTGGTGGTACATGTCTTTAATCCCAACACTCAGAAGGCAGAGGCTGATATATCCCTGAATTCAAGGCCAGACTGGTCTACAGAGTGAATAAAAGCTTAGGTAGTAAAGGAAACCATGAAAAACAGAAATCTGATGAAAATGTACTTGAATGAGGGGTCCATGTTCTGGCCCCAGCAAGCAGCAGACCTTCACATCTTCAGCCACATTCTTCTCTAAAATATCAGAAGAACAGTCTCTAGGATGGTTAATAATATTCTCCCCTGAAACTTCTTGAGCTAGGCCATCATAATCTATAGTGCTTTCAGCACCACTGTCTTCCCCATTCCTACTAGTATAGCCTTTAATCCCTGCTTGAAGTGTTCAAAGCTTTTCTAGTCCAAAGTCCCAAAGTCCACATCCCACCAACAAGCAGCAAGGTCAGGCCTGTCACACCAGTACCTGACTCCTGATACCAACTTTTGTCTTAGCTGGTGTTCTATTGCTATCAAGAGATGCTGTGACCATGGCAACTCTTATAAAAGAAAGCATTTACTTGTGGCTTGCTTACTGTTTCAGAGGTTTAGTCCATTTTTATCATGGTGGGAAGCACGGCACCATGCAGTCAGATATGGTACTGGGGTAGTAGCTGAGAGTTCTACATCCAGATCCACAGAAAGCAGGAAGAGAGAGTGACAGTGGGCCTGGCTTGAGCTTTTGAAACCTCAAAGTCCACCCCCAGTGACACACTTCTTCCAACAAGTCCACACCTCCTAATCCCTTTCAAGTAGTGCCACTTCCTGGTGACCAAGCATTCAAATCTATGAGCCTGTGGAGGCCATTCTCATTCAAACCATCACACTGATGGTATTTTATCACAGAAACAGAAACCCTAAGACAGTGGCTATAATCTCTCTGCTTGACAAGGAGCCATGGGGGGACATGGACAAGGACACCTGCCTCTGAAACCCCAGATTTCCCAGAAGCTCATCCTGGAGGCTGCATTTTATGGAGCCATTGGAGTTTTGGTCTTCCCATTCTACCCACTTATTTCTGAAAACCCACTTGCTAGCTACACAGTTCCCACCAGCTCCTACATCAACCCCCTCCCAGCAGCAGCTGATGTTGTCTGAAATTCCCCATGTCCTCATTCCTTACAGAACTTCTCAGTCTTTCAGTTTTCCAGCAAAGAGGGGCTTTTCCTGTTGTGCTTCTGCCACCCACTCACTCACTCATGCATTCATTCATTCACTCCCACGTACTTCACCCTAGGGGACACTCCCCATGCTTTATTCCTCAAGGCTCCTCTGCCAACCCCTTGAGTCCTGCTTTTGCCAGACTGATCACTGAGAGCATCCAGAAGCTCTGGGTTGTCAGACAGCATCTAATGTTCTGATGGTGACAGTAGAGTAGGAAGAACCAGAGAGGGGACATGTGCACAGGTTGGGCCTTTCTCAATGAGTGTGGCACCACACTGCTCCATGTGCATTTCATCTTCAAGTTCTGATAATAGGTGGGGAAGTTCCTCCTCTGTGGCCACTTGCTCTCTGCTTGACTTCATTCCTGGGCTTCCAGTGGGGTTTCTTCTCAGTCCTGCGACACAAAAGCCCGAGACTCTCACCCATGACAAGCAGCTTCAAGCGGCCAACCCTCCTTCTCCTCTCCCCCAGGACCATTCACTGTGCGATGCTGTGGCTGCTGCTGCTGTCCCTACTAGGAAGGTGAGTGGGGGACTAGCAAAGGGACTGGCAGGACAGGACCAAGCTACCTCTCATTTCTTTACAGGGTCCCTGGCTCAAGATTCAATATACTGGCTGACAGTGCCCAAGTTGGTGACAGTGGAGGAGGGTCTGTGTGTCCGTGTGGCCTGCAGTTTCTCCTATCCCTCTAGGTACTATTCTCGATCTGTCTTTGGCTCCTGGTTCCAAGAAGGGGCCAATCTACATGAAGACTCTCCAGTGGCCACAAATGACCCCAGACAATTAGTGAAGAATGAAACACAGGGCCGATTCCATCTCCTTGGGGACCCACAGAAACATGAATGTTCCCTGCTCATCAGAGATGCCAAGAAAAGTGACATGGGAGTGTACTTCTTTGGAGTAGTTGAAGAACCTTTTATAAGATATAATTACAGAGAAAGCCAGCTGTCACTTCATGTAACCATAAGCAATGAAGTCACCTGACAGTATCTTAAGAGCCTACAATGCAGTGTGTGTGTGTGTGTGTGTGTGTGTGTGTGTGTGTGTGTGTGTGTGTGTGTGTGTGTGTTGGGGAAGTTGTGCTTCATCCTGGGTGGATCCTGTGAAACACATGCTGGGTTGTGTGAGGGAAGATGGCTATCCCGAGGCAGAGTCTACTGTCTAGGTAAATTTGAAGGTCTCTACCATGGCTTATGTCTCTGGGTCTCCTTCCCTTCTTCCCTCCCTCAGCTCTAACCAAGACTCCTGACATCATGATCCCGGGGAAGCTGGAGGCTGGCCATCCTAGCAACCTGACCTGCTCTGTGCCCTGGGCCTATGAGCAGGGCAAACCCCCACCTTCTCCTGGATGTCAGCTGCCCTCATCTCCTTGAGCCCCAGGACCACAAACTCCTCAGTTCTGACTCTCATACCTCAGCCTCAGGATCATGGCACCAATATCACCTGTCTGGTGACCTTCTCTGGAGCTGGTGTCACTGTGGAAAGGACCATCACAAGTTACTTGTGAGTGTTGGATCAAGAAACAGGGCCCTGAGTATAAAGCAGGAGCTCATAGTGACTATGTCCTGGTGGCCTGGCTATTCATGGGTCCTGGAAACACACAGGCCCTGTCTTTCTGACTCTACGCTCTCTTGGCTAGCTATGGGAAGTCCTGTCTTGTCTCACCCTCAGCTCAACTTAACATGAAAATTCTTTCTCAAAAAGATTCTGTACAGAACCCCTCATTTAATGTCCCCCCAAAAGCTGGCACAGGTAGGGAGAGTTATCGTGGGCTGGGGGAGCAGGGCCTCTTCAGCTCAGCACACAGACCACCTATCCTCACTCTGGAGACAGACTCCTTGCGACAGAACAAATGCCCCCACCCTATCCACAGTCTACACAGATGCATGAACACCTGAGCCCACAAATTCCTCAATGCTTTGGACCTCTACACATGGCCCTTGGCTACTACTCAAATACAGCTGAGTTCCACATCTTTCTGAATTTGACAGTTAACTGAGAAGCAGATCTTTATTTTTTATAATTTTTATTTAAAAAATTTCTTTCCTTTTACATAACAACCCCTGTTCCCCCTCCCTCCTCTTCTCCCGCTCCCCCCACCTCCCCTCATCCCACCCTCATCCCCTCCCCATAGAGGGTAAGGCCTCCCTTGGGTAATCAACACAGGCTGGCATACCAAGTTGGGGCCGGACCTAGCCCCTCCTCTCTGAATCAAGGCGAGTAAGGAATCACACCATAGGGAATGGGCTCTAAAAAGCCAGTTCGTGCACTGAAGATAAGTCCTGGTCCCATTGCCAGGGGACCTCTGAATGTGGGGGAAACAGATCTCATTGAAGTGTGGACAGAGATATCTTCTTCATGGAGAGAGATGAAGGGGTCTGTTTTCACCTGTCCAGTGCAGAGCAAAACCTTTTTGTCTTTTTTTGGGTTTTGGTGCTGGAGACTGATCCTGGGATGAGCCCTGAGCCACACTCTAGCCTCTGAGAAATGCTGTGGATTTCTGTCATCAGAACTTTGGAACTGCTTTGTTGTTTTTACATAAGTTTTATATAAATTCCTACAGTATTAAATTCATCACCAACAACTGTCAAATAATGAGTACTATGGGACTCCAGAACCTTTGCATGTCCCCAGATAGAAATCCAGCACCCACAGCACTGCCATTCTCCAGCAAACACTGACCTGATGTGGTCTCTGTGCATTTGCCTCATTTGCACTGTGCAGAGAAAAGGAAACCTTTTGAAATGAATCCATCTGACTGCTGTTCCCCAGCATCCTGTGTTCAAGTTTAACCTCTGTGGCAAACAACAGCATTGCATTCTTCCACAACCTAAACCACACCCCAATGTTGCATATACCACACTTGCTCAGCTGCCAATCAGAAGACAGACTTTGGGGTCATTTCTGCTCTGGACTAATAGGAACCAGGCTCGGGGAACACTTGTTTCTGTTTGAGTGTGTGTCCATCTCTCTTGGGCACACATCAGGAGGGAGATTGCCACCAGGGAGACGGTGATTCTGCTCTTCATCCTAAGTGTCCACAGGCTTCTACAGTGATAGCTTCCTATCTCCTCTGGCAGCACGCGGGAGCTCCACACATTCCCACCAGTGCGGTCACGTGTCACGTGTCCCGTCCCCCCCCACGCCCCGGACATTGTGTGCAGAGATGACTCACTGCAGTTTCCATTGGCACTAAAGTGACAGTGAAGGAAGGAGAGTGTTTCCATGTGCCCGCTGCTCATTTGCATATTTCCTGAGAAGTTCTGTCCTAAGATCTTGTTGCTATTTATGGATTGATTTGTTTTGGTTCCTTGCGATGTAAACTCACTTGGGTTGGGAGAGTTCATTCTATCTGCTGGGGAGTTGACTCATCACAGTTATGACATCAAGTAAGTTTTCCTATTCAGTGGGTTATGTTTTCAAGCTCTTGATACTGTCAGTCAAGAAACCAAATATCCAAGTCCTACTGAGAGCGAAAGGACTTGGGCTATGGTTTCCAGGTGAGTCCAGCCCAGTGAATGTGTTTCTGCGGGGAAGTCAGGTCAGATGGCAGAGGTGGTCCTGGTGGCTGTGGGTGAGGCATCTGCAAAGGCTCTGCTTCTTGGGCTCTGTCTCACCCTTCTGAGGTGAGTGCTGCCCCTGAGATAAAGAAAAGGCTTGGGGAGGACAGGAATAGGTGAAGTGAAGGGATTTGCACAGAGCAAGTGAAGCAGGGGTTTGTGGGTAGGGGACTGCACATGGGCTAGACGTCTGTGCTCAGCTCTGGTGTATGTGGTGACGACTCATTTCAACAGTGAGGTGGTGGCGGCTGGGCATGTCTCTATCTCTCTCCAGTCCCTGGCCAGAGCACATTGGAGGGAGCTGTTTCACACAGCCCCTCAAGTGCCCACACTGAAAGCCTTGGTTTCCTTACTTAGTGTGATATTCTGCAGAAAGAAGTCAGCAAGGCTATCACTGCATGTGGACTATGAAGATCCCATCAAGGTTAGTCACATGGGGTCATTGCATGTCACATGTCCTCCATGTCCTCCATGTGGTCGCTGTCCCCTGGCTCAGCCACCCATATCCACCCTGAGCCCACCTTCCTGCTGGGTCCCACAATGCTTCTGGATCAGAGGTCCCATCTCTGTCCAGAGTATAGTGTGAGTCTCTCTTGCTCTTTCCATCCCCTACTCCATGAAACATCACCTAGTCTCTCTTCCCCATGCTTCAGCCCATCATTACCCGTTTCTCCACACTGACCCTAGTCCTCCTTCTTCCCTCCTCGCTTTCTGTGGAGTGTGCTTTATTTTCCTCTCCTGGTCAACATCACGAGGTCAGAAATGTTGCAGTAAGCCAGAGGCAGGAAATGGTCACATTCTATAATCACTGCCAATCTCCAACAGCATCTGACACTGTGTCTCCAGGATGCTCATGCACCTGTCTGTGATAGGCACCTCATGCCTTGTGCTAACAGCATTGCCATGGTGTCTCTACCACACAGAGACCCACAAGTAGAAGGTGGGCTTTGTGGAAACTGCTGTTCTTTAGTCTTTCTCTGGTTCACCTACAGGCAGCCACATTAGCTATCACATTTTGTTCTCACGATCTGTCTTCATGTCTCTAACACCTGAGCCAGTATCTCATTTCTGCATTGTTGACCTCCTGTGAACCCAGTATTCCTGGTGACTCAGGAACATCTAGGGTGAGTGGAGAGCACTAGATGGATGAGCTTGTGAAGGACCTCACCCGTACCAGTGAATGACCAAGTGATAGCTTCAGAACCCCTCGTGGAAGGAGAATGAGCAAGTGTCTAATTATAATGAATGTTATGCACAGACACGTTCTATCTCAGTGAGTTCACTCCCTGTGCCCTACCATGACCCTCTTCTTTCCTCTCCGTGAAGACTCATCAGCAGGACTCCAAGATGCACAGTCACCCTGAGAATCCAAGACCCTCACAGGGGGACTCACCTTAGGAACATAGCAGTATTTGAACTATGACTCCCTAGGTTTCATGGGGGTGAGGCCTCAGGAGTACTCAGAGATCCAAACCTACCAAGAAACTGTCAGGAGCACTGCTCTCATGTGAAGCACCTGAGTCCTCTATGGCTCCCCAAAGATAATTTCTGGATCCCTCCCATTCCAGCAGACTATGGGTTAAACTGTTGTGTGTGAGTCTCACACTTCATTGAAATTGTTTAATTTTGCAATAAGAGACCTGTGCTCCTTCATTTTCTTCAGTATGACATCATCAGAGGGTATCTCCTCCATTTTTTGGTTTCCCTATTCAGAAAAAAGATCTGACCCTTTTCTCCTCCTGACTCACCTCTCTTTCTACTTCTCCCTCCCCACATCTCTCATGTGGATGAATATACACGTGTGTGTGCCAATGCTCTTGACCATGAGTACTTGAATGAAGGCCATAGGTCAAAGTTCAGTGTCTTCCTCTTTTGCTCTACACAATACCATCATCAATCAATCATCATCATCATCATCATCATCATCATCATCATTATTTGACAGAGGGTGTGGTGGTTTGAAGGAAACGGTTCCCATATGCCCACAGGGAGTGGCACTATTAGGAGGTGTGGCCTTGTTGAAGGAAGTGTGTTCCTGAGTGGGTCTTTGGGTTTCAAATGCTCAAGCCAGGTCCAGTGTCGCTCTCTCTTTCTGATGCCTGTAGATACAGAACTCTCAGCTATCTCTCTGGCACCATGTCTGCCTGCGTGCCACCATGCTTTCAGCCATGATGATAATGGACAAAACCCTTGAACTGTAAGTCAGCCCCAATTAAATGTTCTCCTTTATAAGAGTTGCTGTGGTCATGACATCTCTTCACAGCAATAGAAGCCCTAACTAGACATAAATTGGTACCAGGGACTAGGGTATTGCTGGGATAGGCCTAACCATGCTTTTGTTTGGAAGAATATGTAATACTTTGGACTAGAAAAGCAATTGGACATTTTAAGTGAGGCTTAATGGGCATAGTAGGGGCATGGAAGACAGTGGTGCTGAGGGTGATTTGAACTTGGATGCCCGGTTTGAGAGATTTCAGGTGAGAATAATATTAGTATGTGGCCTAGAGACCATTCTTGTGATATTTTGGTGAAGAATGTGGCTGTTTTCTGTCCTTGTCCAAAAAAACTTGCCTGAGGCTAAACTGAAGAGTTATAGATTAATGGCATTGGCGGAGGAGACTTCCATACAGCTGGTATTGACTGTGTTGCTTGGTTATTAGTGGTCAGTCTAATGCAGATCTATAGTGAAAAGGAGCAAGCTGAGCAAGGGAAAACACAAAAAGGACAGTTTAAGGAGAAAAGGGGCACCAGGGAGTATAAAGGAACTAAATCCTGTGTTCAAGGAGATAAACAGATAAAAGCCTGATGCTAAATGGAATAAAGGAAGTGGTGATCTCAGGACAAGATCTCACACAGCTAAGCTTCCAACTTGTGAAAAGGAATTAAAGGAAAGTTTAGGGCCCAGTGTGGTAGTACATGCCTTTAATCCCAGCACTCCAAAGGCATAGGCAGACAGATTTCAGAGTTCAAGGCCAGCCTGGTCTACAGATGGAGTTCCAGGACAGCCTAGCTTAGGCAGTGAAGGGAACCATGGAAAACAGAAAGCTGGCGAAGATGTTATTGAACAAAGGGACCACATTCCAGCCCCAGAAAGCAGTAGAATTGGGCAACTTCAGCCACATGGCTCCCGCCTTAGAGTCAAGGATACAAGATAGGGGTTATGAAATCTTCCTCCATGACTAAAGAAAGCTGCTGAGGCCAGGCATGTGTCAGGGGTGTCCCTGCATGGAGGCCTAGAGAGGCCATTTTGTGAAGCTATAGAGATGAAGCGTGGATTGCCTTGGAGATCCCAAGATGTTGGAGATGTCAGAGCTGTGGAACACCTGTCCAGGAAAGCTGCTAACAGGGAGTGGAACCAGCCCAAAGGAAAGAAGTGCGCTGCAGTCAACAAAGCTGAAAGGAGTTGGAGATCTGAAGAGCTCCAAAGAGCTCAAAACATCAGACATAGAGATGTAGAGTTTGGATTTTGCCCAGCTGGTTTTTAGTTTCATTTCAGTCCAGTATTTCCTCAATATGCTCCCTTCCCTCCTCTTGGGAACAGTAATGTATATCTTGTGCCATTGTGTGTTGGAAGTATGTGATCTGCTTTTTTAATTTTGATTTTGTAGGGAGTTACAGTTAAAAGATTGCATGAGTCTCAGAAGACACTTTAAACTTTGTACTTTTACAGAGTGCTGATACTGATAGACTATGTTTTGAAGTTGGACTAAATGCATTTTTAATTATGATATGGGTACAAGCCTATGGGGCAAGGGAGTGGAATGTGGTGGTTTGAATGAAAATAGCCCCCATAGGTCCATAGAGAGTGACACTATTAGGAGATGTGGCCTTGTTGGAGGAAGTATGTCACTGGGGGTGAGCTTTGGGGTTCCAAATGCTCAGGCCAGGCCCAGTATCATTCTCTCTTTCTGCTGCCTGAGGATCCTGATGTAGAACTCTCAGCTCCTTCTCCAGCACCGTGTCTGCCTGCATGTCACCATGCTTCCCACCACCATGCTTCCTGCCATGATAATGGACTAAACCTCTGAACTATAAACCAGCCCCAATGAAATGGTTTCCTTTATAAGAGTTGCTGTGGTTATGATGTCTTTTCACAGCAATAAGAACACAGGGTCTCTCCGTGAACCTTGAACCTGCTGTTTAGGCTAGACTGGCTGGCCAATGAGCCTCTGGGGTCACCTCTTTATGACCTTCAGTATTTTCATGAGAGATACTGTTGCATGTAACTTTTTGTACGTGATTGAAATCCAAACTCAGGTCTTCAGTTTACTCACTGAGTATCCTTTGCAGCCTCCTGTGTACTGGCTTTCCAGAGAATCAACAGCCTTTATATATACCAATGACAGACGCATTGAGAAAGGAATCAGGGGAGCAACGCCATTCACAATAGCCTAAAAAGTACTTGGAATAAACCTAACTAAGGAAGTAAAAGATGTGTATATGAAAACTTTAAAACACTGAAGAAGTAGAGGAAGACACCAAAAGGCAGAAAGAACTCCCATGATTTATAATAATTCATCTTGTGAGGATGACATCCTACCAAAAGCAATCTACACACTCAATGTAGCCCAATCAAAATGGAAACTCCATTCTTCATCATTTTTTTAAAAAAATCCAAAAATTCATAAAGATACACAAAATTCCCCACATAGTCAAAGCAATCCTGAGGAAGAATCTTGCTGGAGACATGGTAATACCTTCTTTCAAGTCATATTACAGAACCTTACTATTTTTTTCTTTTTTATTTAAGAAATTTTTTATTCATTTTACATACCAACCACAGAGGCCCCTCTCATCCCTCCCCCCCGGCCTCCCCACTGACCCTCTCCCCATCCCCTCCCCCAAAAGGGTAAGGGCTCCTATGGGGAGTCAGCAAAGCCTGGTACATTCAGTTGAGGCAGGACCAAGCCCTTCCCCCCTGCATTAAGACTGAGCAAGGTGTCCCACCACAGGTAATGGGTTCCAGAAAGCCAGCTCATGCACCATGGATAGATCCTGATCCCACTGCCAGGGGCCCCTCAAAAGATCCAGCTACACAACTGTCTCCCATGTACAGAGGGTCTAGTCCGGTCCCATGTAGGTTCCACAGTTGTTGGTCTAAAGTTCCTGAGTTCCTATGAGCTTGAGAACTATTAAAGCCAGCATGGTTTGACACAAAACCAATACCAGACCAACAGAATAGGATAAAGGGTACAGATAGAAACCCACATAACTCAGCTACCAATATTTTTTAAAAATTTAAATGTTTATTTTATGTGTATTGGTCTTTTTGCCTGCATGTATGTTTGTGCACAGGTGAGCCTGCTTGCCTAGGCTGGAAGGCAGCTTCATACCCCCTGGCACTGGAGTTGGAGATGATTGTAAGTCATCACGTAGGTGATTAGACTTGAATCCAGGTCCTCTACCAGAGCAGCCAGTGCTTCTAACTGCTGAGCTGTCTCTCCAGCCCCAAACTATCGATTTTTGACAGGGAAGTAAAAAAATACACATTGGAGAAAAGTAAACCTCTTCAACAAAACACTTGTATCTACTCACAGAAGAATGAAAATAGACTTCTCCTCACCCCTGCACAAAAGTCAGCTCTAAGTAGATCAAGTGCCACTTCCTCTGACAAGTTGCTCCAATTTTAGCTCGACACTTCCCTACAGGCTGGGGAAGGGTTCATTGATCTCAGTGCTTGTCATATTTGGTCATCTGAAGCTGGATGGCTCGTGTGTGTGTGTGTGTGTGTGTGTGTGTGTGTGTGTGTCCTATGGGATGTTAAGAAGAGACTTGACTTCTACTCATAGATGCCAATGGTTTCCCTCACCTGCTTTTATATGTTTTTTTGGTTTCTTGTTTTAGAATTTTTGGATTTTGTTGTTATTGTTTTTCCAGAGACAGAGTCTCACTCTGGAGCCCAGGCCAATCTGGAACTCATGACAATCCTCCTGCCTCGGTCACCCACATGCTGGTATTACAAGCTTGAATCGACATGCCCAGCTCCCCTACCTGGTTTTCTTCATTGTGCTGTTTACTTTCTATTTGTGTGTCTAGAGATTTATTTATTTTAATTTTTATGTGTGTGAGTGTCTGCATCTATGTCCATGCACAGGCATGCAGTGCTCACAGAGGTCCGAAGAGGGGTTTGGGTCTCCTGGGACTGGAGTTAGACAGTTGTGAACTGCCACGTGGGTTCTGAGAATCAAGGCTGGTCCTCTAGGAGAGCAGCCAGTGCTCTCAGCCACGGAGCTCTCTCTCCAGCCCCTCCATTTGTGCTTTTAGCTGTTTTGTCTAACTTTAAGTGCCATTAAATTTTGCTTAAAAAGAAAATTTACACTTTTGTAATGTAGAATGCTGCCTACACAGGAATCGGGAAAATGGGAGGGTTTAAAATTAGGATTTTACATTATTTTCTTACATCTTACTGCTACTTAATAATGCCTAGTTCTGTAATAATTTAAAAAGTCATTTGCTTCTTTACATTAAATTTTAAGTGTGGGCGGTCTCTGCTTAACATCTCACATGGTTCACTGGTTAACAGCACCTGCTGCTTTTGTTGAGGATCCCAGTCAGTTCTTAGCACCACATAAATTGGCTGCAAAGGCCTTGCAACTCCAGCTCCAGCAGTTCTGATGCCCTCTGTGACTTCTACATGCACTTGCACACATACACGCACAAACACACACACACACACACACACACACACACACAGATCAAATAATGATGATGATAAATCGCTTAAAACAGAATATAAGATAATGTTATGTTGATCAATTCAGAATCTCAGTGAGCCAATAACACACACACACACACACACACACACACACACACACACACAGAGATCAAATAATGATGATGATAAATCGCTTAAAACAGAATATAAGATAATGTTATGTTGATCCTCAGGTAGATGCAAATTCAGAATCTCAGTGAGCCAATAACACACACACACACACACACCAGAGTGGTTAAATTTAGAAATGACTGTTCTTATGTGTGGCTGATATGGAGCAGGTTGTAAAGTCCACCTGACAGCATCTTCGGAAGGTAAGCCTAGACCTAGCCCCTGTAACCCTGATGTCCTGCTCCTTTAGCCTGCCCGTGATTAAAACTGTATTTATTGAAGAGTATGAAGCACAGTCAATATTTCAACCTCGAGGAGACAGTTGTGATAACAACACAACATGACCAGAATTGCAAGGTGTGTAGTTTTAGTGGGATAATGCAAATTTAACATAATTGAGTAGCTAAGAAGCATTTTTGAAAATGTGGAATAATGGGTCAGAAAGTTTGTAATGAGTAAAGTAGAAGAAAAATCAAGCAGGGCTAACTGACAGGAAAGGGAGTAAGCAGGGTTGGAAGCCAAAGTGTGATTTGATGAGCGTGGTCAGAAACAGGCCTTGTGGAGGCCAAATTTTCAGCATCTCGCAGTAACTCCTGATTGGCTCGGAGCCACCACAAAGATGGGTGGGACATGCATGTTCTGCTTCTGATTGGCTATGATGACTTTGCATCAAGTTCCAGAGGCAAGTACGCAATGCAAAGCTTCGTAACCTCACTTACTGGTTGTAGCGTGGGACCGCAGCCATTCTTTGGCTGCTGTGTAAGATGTTCACGTCACCAGGTCGTTGACTGAGAAACAGACAGACAGACAGACAGACACACACACACAAACACACACACACACACAAACACACACACACACACACACACACACACACACACACACACACACACA
>CABHPP010149088.1:0-24374 GCA_902168425.1 Peromyscus attwateri | reverse complement strand
GGGCTGGGGTGTGGCTCAGTGGTAAGGCATTATCTAGCATGTGGGAGGCCTTGAGTTTCATCCCCAGCGTGGCAAACAAAGGAAAGAAGGGTGGGTCGGTAAGGAAGAAGACAAAGGACAGTCAGGTCACCTTGCTGACCCCTGACCCTCCTCTCCACAGAACCTGCCAGACTAATGAGCTCCTTCTGTGCTGTGGAGAAGACATTGCAGTGCAGTTGTTTCTTTCACGGGGTCCCCACACCCTCTGTGCAGTGGTGGATGGACGGTGCTCCTGTGGACGTGAACAGTGGGCATGGCCAGCTCCAGGTGACTTCTACCACACTTGGTTCCTGGGACAACAGCACCCTCAGCCTGCTCAAGGACCCAGAAATGGGCACAGTCCTTGTTTGTGAGGGAAAGAACCAACACGGAACCCACGGCTTGAGCATCCTGCTGATGTCAAGTGAGGGCAGGGGCTTGGAGACCTGGTGAGGGCAGTGAACGGGGAGGGGCTTGGATTGGGTGAGGGCAGTGAATGGGAGGGGCTTGGAGACTGGGTGAGGGCAGTGAACAGGGGAGGGACTGGCACTGAGGCCAGAAGAGGGAGCACAGCCTGGAATCTGAATCTTAAGAAAGGCTTCTAGAGGGTGTACAAGATGGCCCAACCGGGAAAGGTGCTTGCGGTCAAACTTAACAGCCTCAGTTCAATCCTCAGGTGCCACATGGTAGGAGGCGAAAGCAGACTACTGTAACTTGTCCTCTGACCTTCACATGCACACGATGGCACATGCAGCACAATACACAAAAATGCAAACAAACAAATATTTTTTTACTTATAAAAATAAAGCCTTCCTGAAATGCCTTCTACTTCCAGGAAGGGGCCCTTTGGCTCCCCAGATCTTCCTGAAAGCGCTGCTCCAGGGTGTTGTCTACGCAGCCACGGCAATCACGCTGCTTTTCCTCTGCCTCCTCCCCTTCATGTGAGTATGTCTTAGCCCATTTTATGCTATGTAACAAAACATCCGAGATGAGCTAATTTATGAAACACAGACGTTCATTTAGCTCAGGGTTCCAGAGACTGAGTAAATGAAAGAGTATGGTGCTGGCATCTAGATCCAGCAAGGGCTTTCATGATATATCACACGGTGAGATCCAGAGCAAGCATCTCTTCTCATAAAACCACTAATGCCATCATAAGGGCCTCCCCTTCATGACCCCCCAATCCTATGTAACAAAGAGAAATATGGTAAACTGGGACTGAGTGGTTGTCTGTCAGGGGAAGAGGAATGACGTGGTACAGCATGGAGAGAAGCTGGATTCAAAGACAAACACAGGTTAGGAATGTTGCTCAGTGCTTGCATAGCATACACAGAGCCCTGGGTTCGATTCCTAGCATTGCATAAACCGAGTGTGGTGGTGCATGCCCATAATCCCAGCATTCAGGAGATAGAGACAGGAAGATTAGAAGTTCAAGGTCATCATTCTTAATGTGGTGAGTTCAAGGCTGGCCTGGGCTACATGAAACTGTCTCAATAAGCAAGCAAGCACAAATAAATAAATGACAAGGTATTGCAGAGATGGCTCAGTAGTTAAGAGTCCTGGCTGCTCTTGCAGAAGACCTGGGTTTAGCTTCTAGCGCCCACATGGTGGCTCACAACCATCTGTAACTCCAGTTCCAGAAGATCTGCCACCGTCTTCTGGCTTCCAAAGGCACGCATGCAGTGCACAAACATACATTCAGGCAAAACATCCATACACATGAAATAAAAATAAATAAGCTTAAAAAAACCTCAACTCCTCCATACAACAAATAAATAAATAACAATCTCTAGAGGTGCAAGGATCCTTCACAGCTGACCCATCTGAACCCCATGGCCTGTTAAACAGGGAATCCCAATTACACAGGTGTGAAACCAACTTGCAGAGAAGTTGGGTAGCTTTCCCTAGATAGCACAGCCAGCAGGCAGTACTGTTGAGACTCCAGACTTGAATGTTGAACAAAACCAGAGTCCCCCTGGGGACGCAGAGGCAGGAAATCGGAACTAATCAGAAACACATTTCCGTAGAGTGAAACTTCTCAGGACCAAGCAGGCAAAGATGTGTGCACAGACGAGAGCCCAGCAGGGCTCTGAGGCTGGAACAGACCAAGAATCCAGCATGAAGCCCAAGGAGCCCAGGGAATTCAGAACTGAGTCACCTTCTGGGACGCAGCTCTCAGTGAGTGCCCCTTGCGCCAGAATGGAATCCAGCTAGCAGGACAGTGTTAGGAGGGGGAAGCTTGTGTGCTGCTTTGGAGAGATAGTGTCCAGCCTGTAGCCTGTATAATGCACAATTAGCTCGAAGGTTGTTTCATAGGTACTGAAGTGGAGGCCCCAAGAGCCTCATGGAAGAAACTAAGACACATAGTTTAAAAAATAATAACTATCAACACACACACACACACACACACACACACACACACACGCTCCATATACATCATATACACGTACACATATAGCATGCACACATATACACAGACTCACTATATGTACCACACACATATACTCTATGCACACATCATACTTACACATGTATACACATGCACACCACATATACACACACATACACGTGTACCACACACACATATACACACACACGACACACCATACCCATCACATACATGCGTGCCCACACACCATATACACATATACCGTACACACCACTGTAGCAGGCTTTCTTTTGGGCCACCAACCAGCGCCCAAATCATGACACAAGAGATATTAATTAGTTATGAATGCTCAGGCTTATCTTATGCTTGTCCCACTAGCTCTTATAACTTATTTTAACCTGTTTCTCTTCATCTGTGTTTTGCCTCGGGGCTTTTTACTTTTCTTTCATTCTGTCTGTCCGACTCCGTTTAGCTGGCTGGCCCCAGGCATCTCCCCATCTTTCTCCCTTTCTCTCTCTTATTCTTCTCTCTTCCTAGATTCCTCCTCCTACTTATTCTCTCTGCCCTCCAGCCCCGCCTATCCCTTTCCTGCCTAGCTATTGGTTGTTCAGCTTTTTATTAGACCCATCAGGTGCCTTGTGCAGGTAAGGTGAAACAAATGCAACATCTCTTTACATATTTAAACAAAGGCGGCAGAAACAAGTATAATACATCTTTACATAAAGTAATATTCCACGACACACCATACATACACACATACCCACATACATACCATATGCACACAACACATACATATACACATACACACACTCCATACACACATACATACCGTATACACACAACACACACACATACACATACACACACATATACCACACATAGACACACTCCATACACACAGATACAGAGCATACTTACCATATGTATAACATACACACACACACACACACACACACACACACACACACACACACACACTCACACACACTGGATCTCCACTGGGAAGTGGGTTGATGCCCCTCTAGCAGTAGTGGTAGCATCAGAGTGGAAACCACAGGTTTGGCCTCTGGTGTGCAACAGGCAACAGCGACTTACAGCCTAAGGCCCCAGTCAGTGCTAAGAGCTTGGAGATTAGGGAGTACTTGAGGCTCAGCTCTGTGACCAAATGTCTGACAGCAGCAGCTTCAAGGATTTGTTTTGCCTCATGGTTCAAGGGATACAGTCTCTGATGGTCAGTGTTAGCTGTCAGCTGGACAGGATCTAGAATCACCCAGGAGATGGGCCTCTGGGCATGCCTGTGGGGCCTGTCTTTATTGCACTGATTGAGGTGGGAAGACCTGCCCACTGTGGGTGGCACCATTCCCTGGCAGGGATCATGAACTGTGTACGTGGAGAAATTGAGCTGAACACCAGCTGGCATGCTCAAGTTCATTGCTGTGTTTCCTGACTGTGGATATGATGTGATGAGGTGCTTCAAGTTCCTGCTGCCTGGAGCTCCCCATCTTGATGGACTGCACCTTGTACTGTGAGCCAGAATAAACTCTTTCTCTCTTTCTGGCTGGAGAGATGGCTTAGTGGTTAAGAGCACTTCCTGCTCTTTCCAGAAGCCCTGAGTTCTGTTCCAAGCACCCACATCAGACAGCTCACAACTGACTATGACTCCAGCTCTAGAGGGTCCCATGCCCTCTTCTGGCCTCTGTGGGCATCTGCACACATGCTCACATGCTCACACAGACACATAAATAAAAACTCATCTTAAAAACAGCACCAAGAAAAAGAAGAGGCAGAGAGCTCAGGCAGGAAGCAAGGCCAGGCTATAACTCGGAAAGGTCCACCCTCACTGAGGCACCTGTGCCAGCCATTCATCCTGCCCCCAAGGTTCCAAACCTCCCGAAACAGCACCACCAGCTGGAGAGCCAGTGTTCAACACAGGAGCCTGTGTCTGATTTCACATCCAAACCATAACACCAGGTTGCTCCTTCCTTCACCCCGAGCCCTACAACCCCAGGATATCTTGGCTGGAACAGTGCTGGAGACTGCTAAGTCTCATTCTTATTTACTATCTGTGAGTCTCCAGGACATAGGCATCCTGCTGCTGTTAGTTACTCTTCTGTTGCTGTGATAGAACACCAAGACCAAGGAAGAGTTCATTTGAGCTTATGGTTCCAGAGGGTTAAGAGTCCAATGTGGTGGTGGTGGCAGGCATGACATCCGGAGCAGGAAGCTGGCAGCTCACATGTTCAAACGCAAATCAGAAGCCGTACAGACAGTAGTAAGTGGGGTGAGACTATAAACACTTCAAGCCCACTCCCAGTGACATACTTCCTCCAGCAAGACTAGGCTCCATCTCTCAAAGGCTCCCCGACCTCTCCAAACAGTGCCACCAACTGGGGACCAAGTGAGTCATACCACCTCACCCCACTCCACCCCCAACCCCCGTAAACTCGTGTAAATTGAACTCTTGTCTCTCAGCTGGTGCTGCTGCTGTGGAAGATTATGGAAACTTTAGGAGGTAGAGCCTGGCTGAAGAAAGTGGGGGTGGGGGTGGTGATGGGGGGTCTTAAGTTTATGTCCCCAGTTTATGTCTGCTCTCTGTTTCATAGTCTGCACTGGGCGGTGTGAGGTCCCAGGAATGAATCAGACCTAGCCCTTGCCCTCAGAGAGTAACCAAGCTGGTAGGGAAAGGTGCCCTCCCAGAAGAGGACTGAGCCAGGGGTTAGGGTGTCCAGAGCATGGGGAAACACTTGCCTGAGGCCATCATATACAACATCTCGGGAACCTAAGGGGTATTCTGGGAATCTCTAGTTGCACCAGGGAGGGGCCAGAGGGAGAAGAGTTTTGTAGGCTCCAGCCACGGAATTGTGAGGAAAGCTAAGCCAACGTTTAATTCATGTTGCCTTAGAGTTCCTTCTCAGGTGTGGTGACTTCATCTGTAAATCTGCTCCATCATCTCTCTTTGCCCCACCTTCTCACCTTCCAGGAAAAGGAAGATAGAGCTTGAAGCCAACGAAGGCTGTGGAGACAGCATCCCATCCAAAGTTCCCACTGTGCCCAGAATTACAAAAACCCATGGAGACTCCAGAAGCCCCAAGTCCATAATAAACTTGAGGTCCTGAGAATCTGAGCTCACAAAGCCTTCTTAGCCTCTGCACATCCCATACGCTCCAAGGTGTGGAGACTACTACTGGGCCTGGTCTCGGGACTTTTTAAAGGTCACCTGTATGATTAACAAATCATATAGGTTTAGGTGAGCCAAAAGGTACATATTTCACTCTGAGACAGAGTCACAGGAGAGAAAAACGAATGCACATGGCACTGTGAAACAGGGATTTTGATCCCTTTCTTCATGACCAGTTCCATAGACAGACAGACAGACAGACAGACACACACACACACACACACACACACACACACACACACACACCATTATATTTTAATCTAATCCCAACGTAAGTGCTTAGTAGATGAAACCTTTGGGCAAGATCTCCCATTTCTTATCTCTCTGCCTCAAACTTCAGTAGACTCATATAATGTGTACTTGAATGGAGACTGGGTTGTGAAAAGTGGTACCCAGAGCGGGCAGTGGTGGCTCACGCCTTTAATCCCAGCACTTGGGAGGCAGAGGCAGGTGGATCTCTGAGTTCAAGGCCAGCTTGGTCTACAAAGCTAGTTGCAGGACAGCCAGGGATACACAGAAGAAACCTGTCTAAAACAAACAAACAAACAAACAAACATACAAACAAAAACCACCAATCCCCAAAACAAAACAACAACAACAAAAAAACCAAAATAAAATAACAAACCCAAAAAACAAAAACAAAAAAAAAGGAAAGAAAAAAAGTAGTGCCCAGAGACACAGGTGGAGAAAATATGCGGTGATGAATTTGAATTCGAAGATAAAAACATTGGAAAGTTATGTCATAGGATCACATCCTGACCCTCAGAATGTCCATTCCCCGGGGATAGGAGCTTGCCTGTCTTCTCTCTGTGTCACCAGTACCAGGGACGGTGCCTAAGGTCTAAGATGCATGCAGAACTGTTTGTGAGAAAGTGAGCAAATGAGTGAATGAATCATGAGCCAGTACGAGGCTTGAAGCCAAGAAGTGGAGTGAACAGGCCTATAGAGGAAGGTTGTTCTGTGAGTGAGAGAAAGGGCGTATGTGGTGTCTGAAGGGACTCTAGCCACTCTGAACACGGCAAATACGACTCTGGTAGCTCTTGCCCTTTTCCCTTTTCCCTATTCCCTCTGCCTTGCCAAAAACCATTAGATTGCTTTCCTAAGCTAACCACCAAGGACTATTCTCTAGTTTGACCACTTTCTCCTCCTAAAGCTGACTACCAAGGTCCAGCTATCAAAGTATTGAAATGCAGCAATCAAAAGCCTCCTTTGGTTCATCTAATTAACATTAAACACTTCATCCTAACACACGGGTTCCCCTTTTACCTTTATAAACTGCCATTTGCCTATGGGCCACGTCTGTCTCCTCTCTATCCAGAGGCGGTCCTTTGTCCCTCAGGGCAAATATCCCTCCCCTCTCTCCCTTGTTCCCTCCCCCTTCTCCCTCACCCTCAATCTCCCGTCTTTGTCTCTTATTCCCTGCCCCTTGTCTCTCTTGGGCAAATAAATCTCCTTTGAGCTGAGAAATCGGTCTTGGGATGTCTTGTGCCAATACTGGTCCCTTCAGTATTGAGACCTAACATATTATGAGTCATCCAGAGGTAGCGGAAGGCTGTGGGCTCAGATTGGAGAGACACCATAAGTTCAACAATGCAAAGCAGGCCGAAAGTGAGAGGGTGGTAATTTATTTCAGAAGGGCCAGAATTTTTAGAGCCCCAAGCACTCTGGTGACTTTAGATTTTTAAAGTGTGTGTGTGTGTGTGTGTAGTCCAGCTTTTACAGAGTCTAGAACCACCTGCTCAAGAAAACAACAAACTTTTGACTGGAAGAGGTTCTGCTCTGTATCGCTGATTGCTAAAGGACCAGCTCAGAAGAGGGAAATCTGCTACTTTTTGGTGGCCTGGCCCTCCATGGACTCCCACTCGGCACCACCTTCAGACTCTGATTTGTTCTGAACAGGCATGCGCCGGCTCGTTGGTTCCTGTGTGGGCGGGGCTTCTTAAGAGCATCTGTGCTAGTCAGTTACAGTTCCTCAATCTTAGTCCCGCCCAGTCTGCGCAGCGTCATTCCTCCTGTGGGTTCATCAGGGTGGGCACTGCGTCCTTAAATCAGCCCAGTTGGTTTGTCCCTCCAGAACCTAACTTCCCCAGCCAGTGTCTGTAATTGTAAGTCAGCCCCTCACTGGATGCTTTCTGCAAAGCTTCCCTTAATACCCAAGAGAAAGCATGTTGAGGAGCCTGGAGCCCTAGGAAACCGAGACCAGGAAGTAGAATTGGAGAAGAAATTGAGGGAAGGGACAAGAAGTTGCTGCTGAGACTGGCGAGACTCTCGCAGTTAAGAGTGCTTACAACTCTTGCTGAGGACTGGAGTTCAGTTCACAAGTCAAGTGGCTCGAAACTGCCCATAACTGCAGTTCCAGAGGATCCAATGCCTTCTTCTGGTCTCCACCGGCATCCAAAGACAAACAGGGGTATCAGGAGGTCAAGGCCAGGCAGGACTACAAAAGGGCTTCTCGGTCAGTCTGGAGCACACATTGACCACATATTGAGACTACAAACAAAAGAGAGCCACAAGAGCAGCTCCCAGTGTACAGGTGAGGAAAATACGAGTGTGGCAGCACTGGCCTGAAGTCAGGAGCCAGTCCAGAACGTTTCCACCCTTTGATTTGAGCTCTGTAAGCCAAGCATGTAATCTAAGCATTGGGAAATGGGCATGGGAGGATCAGAGGTTAAGTTCCGGCCCAGTTATATAGTTTGAGAGTAGTCTGCACTACATGAGAGCCTGTCTCAAAAAGTCAAAAATAAGGGCTAGAGAAATGGATCAGTGGGTATGAGTAAGTACTGCTCTTGCAGATCACCTGAGATGGATTTCCAATGCCCAATGTCAGAAAGCTCACCACCACTCTAGCTCCAGAGATCCAACACCCTCTTCAGGACTACACACACACACACACACACACACACACACACACACACACACACAATTCAACTCATAACCCAAAGGAGATTAGAAAATATTTTACCTTTTTTCATTCTATTTTCTTTATTTTTAATGTAGGTGTGTGTGGAGGGTGCCTATGTGTGTACATGTGTGTGAAGGTTAGAGGACAATCCTGGGTGTTTCAGTTACTGTTCTATTGCTTTGAAGAGACACCAGAACCAAGCATTTTCCTGGGGGCATGCTTACAGTTCTAGAAGGTGAATACACGATCGCCATGGTGGGAAGCAGACAGACATGGCAATGGGGCAGTAGCTGAGAGCTTCACATCCTGGTCCACAGGAAGCAAGCAGGGGGGAGGGGAAACAAAAAGAGGAGGAGGAGGAGAGAGAGAGAGAGAGAGAGAGAGAGAGAGAGAGAGAGACAGACAGACAGACACTGACTCTGGTGTGGGCTTTTGAAACCTCAAAGTGGTCCACTCCACCAATGACACACCTCCTCCAACAAGGCCACACACCCTAGTCTTTCCAAACATTTCCACTAACTGAGAACCACGAATTCAAATATATGAGCCCATGGAAGCCATTCTTATTCAGAAAGCCACCACAGGTGCATCCCCAGGAACGCCGTCATCTCCTTTGAGACAGGGTCTCTCACTGGTCTGGAGCTCATCAATCAGGCCAGACTGGCTGGTAATTTTATATAGTAAGGCAAATCATCTGAACTTACTGCTTCATGGAAAGACATCCCCTTTAACACTCTCCCTGAGATTATTTTCTTTAGCATGAAAACTAGGTTTAAAAAAAATACTCCTGAATCTGGCAATGGTCACTCATGCCTATAAACCAAGTATTCAGGAGACTGAAGCAGAAGGATTGCTAATAGTTTGAAGCCAACCTGAGCTACATAGTAAGTTCTAGGCTAGCCTGCACTACAATTTGAGGCTGTTTCAAAACAGACAGACCTTGGAATTTTATTAGTTAAAACTATATGCAACAAGCAGGCGTTTGAAGCTCGGTTGTGATGGGAAGGGAGGGGTGAGTAGATGTTTTTGTTTGCTGACAATAATCTTTAAAAATTGTTTTATTTATGTGTGTTTGTGCAAGTGTGAGTCTGTGTGTGCTATGTTTGCGGGCCAGAAGAGCGAGTTGGATCCCCTGGACCTGGTGTTACAGGTGGTTGTGGGTCACCTGACATGAGTTTGAACTGAGCTCAGGTCCTCTTGAAGAGCAGGAAGCACTCTTAATTATAGAGTCATCATCTACTCTGTCCTGCTGATTATAATTGTGCTTCTGGTTGGCTCTGTGTTGTACAGCCATCTCTAGATGCCGAGTAAGTAGACATATTTTTAGCAGAACTTTTAAAGATTTTTCTCGTCAAGCTTCAGATGTGACTGCCTAAGCAAACCTGAAATAATGAGGAGGAAGTCAGGGTGGATATCATTTATGTAATGCTCAAGGTCTGCCCGAGATAATTACCTAGAAGTGATGCCAGAGAGAGGTGTTCACATGAGCCTGGGGTTCAGGCTGTGCAGATTCCAGAAGGATGTCACATTGGACTGAACTGGGAATTAGGTAGCATGCCTGTAATCCCAGCTCTTGGGAGGCTCAGGCAGGAGGATAGTAAGACCAGGGTAGCCTGGGGTACATAGTAAGGTCCTGTTGTAAAAACGAAAGTTGGATTTGGTGGCATCCATCTCTAATTCCAGCCCTCTGGAGGCAGGGGCAGGCAGATCTCTGTGAGTTCCAGGCTATCCAGGGTTACATAGTGAGACCCTGTCTCAGAAGAAGAAAAATGGGAGGCTGGAGAGATGGATCAGTAGTTAAGAACAGATGACTCTGGCTCCCAGCATCTATATGGTGGCTCACATCCAACTCTAGTTCCAGGGATCCAGTGCCCTCTTCTGGCCTCTACGGGCACCAGAAGCAATACATTTACATACATGCAGGCAAAACACTCATACACATAAAATGAATATAAATCTTTAAAAGAACAACAAAAAAAATAGAGCTGAGGGTGTACCAAGTTGGTAGAGTATTTGCCTAGCAGGCACAAAAACCCTGGGTTTGATCCCTAACAATGCATAAACTGGACATGGTGGTGAACATCTGTAATCATAGCACTCAGGAGGTGGAGGCAGAACCATCAAGAGTTCAAGCCCAGAGGCTGAAGACGTACTCCATGGTAGAGTACTTGTCTAGCATGTGCAATGCCCTGATTGGAGAGAGAGGTCTTCATGCCTGTAATCTCAGCATTTGGGAGGGTTTGGGCCAACCTGAGCTACGCAGTGAGTTCCCAGACTGTCTGAGCTGCGTAATAAGATATTGTCTCAAAAGAAGAGGAGAAAAGGGAAAATGGGAAGAAGAAAGGTTGTTTAAGGCCAGAAAAAGCAACACAACAAACAGTAACAAAAACATAGAAGGAGGATTTGAAGGTGGCAGAGGGCCGCAGCAGAGGAAGCGGACAGAAACAGCAATGCATAGGGTATGGAGAAGAGCATGCTTTCTACTCTGCCTTGGGAGGAACAGGACAGGTGGATGGAAATAGTGCAGCCATGAGGCAAAGTCACAGAGAGCCTTGAATGCAGAAGAGCAGAGTTTAACTTCTGTTTCTTACACATATTTCTTACTTTTTGACTGTGTGTGTATACTCACATGCACATGGATGGAGCCAGAGGTAGATGGTGAGTGTCTTCTTTGATTGCTGTTCTAGTTTTATGTCTTTTGCTACGATAAAGTATTCTAACCAAAAGCAGTGTAGAGGAAGAAAGGGTTTATTTGGCTTGTAATTTCAGGTTTCAGTCCATTTCAGGGTAGTCAAGACAGGACCTGAAATGGCCAGTCACATCACACCCACTGTCAAGAGCAGAGAGAATCAAGTGCTCTTATGCTACCTGCTTCCCTAGGTTGTTCACATTTGCCTAGCTTTCTTATATAGCCCAGGGCTACCTGCTTAAGGAACCGTGCCACCCACAGTGGGTTGGGTCTTCCCACATCAGCCAACAGTGAAGATAACCCCCTACAGACATTCCCACAGGCCGACTTGATCTAGAAGGTTCTCAGTTGAGGCTCTCCCCTTAAGTGCTTTCAGGTCATGGCAAGTTGACAATTATAACTACCAGCACAATCAATTTCTACCATTTATTCTTTGAGACAGGATCTCACTATATAGTACAGGTGGTCTTGAACTCAGAGGTCTTCCTGCCTCTGCCTCCCAAGTACTAGGATTAAAGATCTATACCACCATGCCTGACTCTGGTTTTTGAGACAGGATCTCTCATTGAACCTGTAGCTCTATTTTCTCTGGACTACCAGGCCAGCAAGTTCCAGGGGTCCTTCTGTCTCTTGTCTCTGAGCACTGAGCTCTCTCTCTCTCTCTCTCTCTGTCTCTCTGTCTCTGTCTCTGTCTCTCTCTATCTCTCTGTCTCTGTCTCTCTCTCTCTCTCTGCTGTACCTAGCTTTTCCTCTGTGTCCTGGGTGTTCAAATGCAGGTCTAATGCTTTCATAGCAATCCCTCTACTAACTGAGCTATCACCCCAGCTCTACATATCTCTCTTAAATCTGTGCCCTTTTCTCCTTATCCAGTTCAAACTCCATTATCTCCTCCTTCAGTGTAGACCCAAAGTGACCTTCATAACCACCATACTTGGTCCCCAACAGTCTTAAACCTTTCCATGAACTTTGAGACCACCTTGTGGACTAGAGAGAATCCAATCTTCCAGATCTCAAAGGAGGAAGAAGAAAGGAGAGATAATTAGAAAAAGAAGGCAAATATGTTAGGCTCACAGAGTCATGGTAAGGATGCCTGTCCTCCAATCTCCCAGCATCTGTTGCCAGGAGAAACCCAGTTCACAAGGTAAAGAGATCTTAAATGTGATTGAGGGGACAAAAGGTCCCAATAAGTAGTGATGTTATATCTGCCCTCACTACCTGCCTCTTTAGCTGCCTTTGTTCTCACCGGTCCCAAATCATGCCCTACAGGACATTCATTCTGAAGCAAGAGTCAGCAGCAGGAGCTATACTGTACTCTCATCCCTGAGATGCTGTGGGGGCTCTCGGCCCTGCCTCTGTTGTATTTGGGTAAGTAACACAGACTTTGAGACCATCACCTGGGGCAATGGAAAAGGAAGAGGAAGGAATAATTTTTTGTTATGAGCTACAGCTAAATTACAGTCCACGTTGTCATTACAGAGGACCATGACTCTGTAGCTGTATAACTTCCCCCAGGAGACTATTTTTATTCACTGCAGATAGAGAGGGCAAATACACCAGAGAAATGATTCATTAGAGTCCAGCTGGGGGATCCAATGGATTTATTGGGATTGCTTACAGGAGACAGGTGACTTGGAGTCAAGCTGCATCACTAAAAAGCATGCCTGTCCCCAGCCTTCAAGCATGGATGGCTGATCACAAAAGCTTCATTCCTAGATCTCTCTGCACCACTTGTAGGCAGCTCCACTGAAGAGTCTCCTCTCTCCCAGAAATCCTTTACTGTTTATATAACCTAATGGAAGGACCTCACAAATCCTGAAAGTGTAATGACCCTCCTAAGCCCTCCTCCTTCCTCCAGGAGGGAATTTTTTCATCTGGAGGAAGCAGCTAGAACTACAGAAGTAGTTTTTCTTTAATTCCTATATCACCGCAACATTGGTAATGTTGAACCTACTTTTTTCAGTAGCTCAGGAATGATGCAGGGTGGTGAGGTAACAAAATATAGTCCATACTAACAAGGACAATGACAAAACCAGAAGCTGGATTAGGTGGCACTGACTGAAAGAATTCTATTGCAGTGGGCAGTGGTGAGTGCAGAGACTAGTGTGGAGAATAAGAGACTGTGAATACCGGGCGGTGGTGGTGCACGCTCTTAATCCCAGCACTTGGGAGGCAAAGGCAGGCGGATCTCTGTGAGTTAGAGGCCAGCCTGGTCTACAGAGAGAGTTCAGGATAGCCAGGACTACACAGAGAAACTTTATGAGAGAGAGAGAGAGAGAGAGAGAGAGAGAGAGACAGAGAGAGAGACAGAGACAGAGAGAGACAGAGAGAGAGAGACAGAGACACAGAGAGAAACAGAGAAAGAGACAGAGAGACAGAGAGACAGAGAGACAGAGAGAGATCGATCCTGGAGCTGGAGGGATGGTTTAGCAGTTAAGAGCATGGTCTTGCAGGGGATGTGGATTCAGTTCCCAGAACCCATGTCAGATGGCTCACAACCACTCATGACTCCAGCTCCAGGATACTGGACACTTCCGGTCACTGTGGGCACCCAAACACATGTGCATATATCCACACAGAGACGCATATATACACGTTATTAAAAATAATAAATCTTGAAAAAGGTAACTTTTTATTGAAAGAGGGAGACTAAGTGTTCTGCTGGAGAGGAGACTACTATATCAACCTTCCATCCCTGGTCCCAAAGTTCAGTGAACATTGCGGAAGAAGGGGTAGAAAGAATGTAACAGACAGGATGGAGAAGAGTGCCAAGAAATGCTGTCTTCTAGACATGACTTTGGCTGTTGCGTTCGTGAACTCATAGCATGTGTAGTTACCTGCACAAGACCAAGCCAGTTTAAAATTTCACCATGGATGGTAGAGAAGCTACTGAAGTCACATCTCTAACTGAGGAACTACTGACAGGTGATGGCTGCTGGAGGAGTCTCTTTTCTGTGAGAGATGGCTACTGGTAGGCTGCCCATGCTGCACTCGATATCTCCACCCCCTGCGAATATGGGCAGCAAGAACTGGACTCAGTGGTTTAAAATAAATATACAGACAGACTAGAAGCTGGAAGGAGGTGTTGGGAATGTCCTGGAAGGGATCTGGAGCAGGGGTTTGGGATGGATAAGATCAAGCTAAATTGTATACATGTATGAAATTTTTTAGAGAATAAATAAAAATAGCATTTTTTAAAAAGAATTTAATGGAATTGGGCCTGAAGACGTGGCTCCGTTGGTAAGGTGTTTGTCTAGCATGCTCAAAGCCCCAGGTTTGGTTCCCTGAATCTCATAAAGCTGTGTGTGGTGGTATATGCCACTATCTCAGTACCTGAGGAGTGACTATACAGTCAGTTTGAGGCCAATCTAGGCTAGAGGTTTTGTCTAGAAAAAATATTTCAGGGATCAAAGTATCGCTATTTGCAGACGATATGATAGTATACATAAGCGACCCCAAAAATTCTACTAGGGAACTTCTACAGCTGATAAACAGCTTCAGCGAAGTGGCTGGATACAAGATTAACTGAAAAAAATCAGTAGCCCTCCTACATACAAACAAAAAATGAGCAGAGAAAGAAGTCAGAGAAACAACACTCTTTATAATAGCCACACATAATATAAAATATCTTGGTGTAACTCTAACCAAGCAAGTGAAAGACCTGTATGACAAGAACTTCAAGTCTCTGAAGAAAGAAACTGGAGACGATATCAAAAGATGGAAGGATCGCCCATGCTCTTGGATAGGTAGGATTAACATAGTAAAAAAAAATGGCCATCTTGCCAAAATATGCAATCTACAGATTCAATGCAATTCCCATCAAAATTCCAACACAGTTCTTTACAGATCTTGAAAGAGCAGTATCAACTTCATGTAGAAAAACAAAAAACTCAGGATAGCTAAAATAATCCTGACCAATAAAAGAACTTCTGGAGGATCACCATCCCTGATTTCAAGCTGTACTACAGAGCAGTAGTAGTAAAAAACTGGGTGGTATTGGCATAAAAACAGACAGGCAGACCAGCATAATAGAATCAAAGACCCAGAAGTAAATCCACACACATACGGACCCTTGATTTTTGACAAATAAGCCAAAATTATACAATGGAGAAAAGAAAGCATCTTCAACAAGTGGTGCTGGTCTAAATGAATGTCTGCATGTAGAAGAATGCAAATAGATCCGTATCTACCACCCTGCACAAAATTCAAGTCCAAGTGGATCAAAGACCTCATAAATCTAGATACACTGAACCTGATAGTAGAGAAACTGGGATAGCCTTGAACGCATTGGCACAGGAAACAATTTCCTGAACAGAACACCAATAGTGCTGACATTAAGATTGAAAATTAATAAATGGGACCTCATGAAAATGAAAAGCTTCTGTAAGGCAAAGGACACCATCAAAAGGATAAAAAGCAGCCTACAGAATGGGAAAAGATCTTCATCAATCCCACATCTGATAGAGGGCTGATATCTAATATATATGTATATATGTATGTATGTATATATGTATCTATATACATACATATATATATATATAAACAACTCAAGAAACTAGACATCAACAAACCAAATAATCCAATTAAAAAAATGGGGTAAAGATCAAAACAGAGAATTCTCAATGGAGGAATCTCAATTGGCTGAGAAGTACTTAAAGAAATGTTCAACATCCTTAGCCATCAGGGAAATATAAATCAAAACTACTTTGAAATTCCATCTTACATCTGTCCGAATGGCTAAGATCAATAACACAAGTAACAACTCATGCTGGTAAGTATGTGAAGCAAGGGGAACACTCCTGCATTGCTGGTGGGAGTGCAAACTTGTGCAGACACTATGGAAATCAATATGACGGTTCCTTAGAAAATTGGGAATCGATCTACCTCAAGATCCAGCTATATCACTTCTGGGCATGTACCCAGAGGATGCTCCACCATACCACAAGGACACTTGCTCAACTATGTTCATAGAAGCTTTATTTGTAATAGCCAGAAACTGGAAACAACCTAGATGTCCGTCAACCAAAAAGTGGATAAAGAAAATGTGGTACAATAAAAAGAAAAACAGTGGAGTATTACTCAGCTGTTAAAAACAAGGACACCAGGAAATTTGCAAGCAAATGTATGGAACTAGAAAAGATCATCTAAATGAGGTAACCCAATCCCAGAAAGACAAACATGGTATTTACTCACTTATAAGTGGATATTAACAATAAAGTAAAAGATAACTATACTACAGTCCACAGTCCCAGAGAAGCTAAGTAACAAGAGGCCTCAAGGGGGGGATGCTTGGATCTCCCTAGCAAGAGGAGATAGAATAGATTTCAGAAGTGGACTGGGGGTGGGGAGATGGGAACAGGAGGGATCAAGTGAGGGGAAGATGGAGGGAGAGAGTACTAGGAGAGATAAGTGGAATCTGGGGGCATCTCTGGGATGACCTAGAAACCTAGTGCAATGGAAACGCCCAGAAATCTGAGGGTAATCCTAGGTAAGACTCCTAGCAGTGGAGTACATAGAGCTTGAACCGACCATCTCCTGTAATCAGATAAGACTTCCAATGGAGGGACTGGCATACCAACCTAGCTACAAAACTTTTCCTACAATTAGTCCTGCCTACAAGATGTGCTGGGGTAAAGGTGGTGCAGAAATTGTGGAAGTAGCCAACCAACAACTGGTCTAGTCTGAGACCCATGCCATGAGAGAGAGCTCACCCCTGACACCGCCTGGAGGGCCAGGACCCAGAGGCTGGACGGCCCAGAGACCTAGGATAGAACCAAACATGACTGACCAAAAAATGTCAATGTAATGATTCCTAATGATAGTCTGTTAAACTCAAAGACTGGCGCCTAGTCCAATTGCCATCAGAGAGACTTCACCCAGCAACTGATGAAAACAGATGCAGAGACCCACAGTAGGCCGAGCTTAGGGAATCCTATGGAAGTGAGGAGGAAGGATTGTAGAAGCCAGAGGGGTCAAGGACATCACAAGAAAACCCACAGAATCAACTAACCTGGCCTCATAGGAGCTCACAGAGACTGAAGTGACAACCAGGGACCCTGCATGGGACAGACCTAAGCCCTCTACATATATGTGACAGTTGTGTAGCTTGGTCTTCTTGTGGGACGCCTAACAGTGAGAGCAGGGATTGTCTCTGATTCTGTGGCCTGCTTTGGGGCCCATTCCTCCTACCAGGTTGCCTTGTCCACCCTTAATAGGAGAGGAGGTGCCTAGTATTACTGCAACTTGATATGCCATGTTTGGTTGATATCCATGGGGAGCCTACTTTTTTCTAAAGAAAAACAGAGGAGGAATGGATGTGGTGAGGGGGAAGAGGAGAGGTGGGGGAGGGGCTGGGAAGAGAGGAGGGAGGGGAAACTGTGGTCCGGATGTAAAACCAAAAAAAAAAAAAAAAAAAAAAAAAAGAAAGACTTCAGTGTAACCATTATCTTTATGGTGATGACCAATTATATCAAATAGATTAAGGTCAGCGAAGGGAAGCAATGGTGGAGAAGTAGCCAGAGAACTAAGTGCAAGCACCCAACCGTCCTCTCCTAGGGAAGCTGTCTAGACAGCACATTTCTCTCAACATCAGTGCATGGTGAATCACGGAGCTGAAGTTCAGCTTCCCAACTCAGAAGCCCATCAAACCTTGAGTGCAAGGCTTTCCCTGGGAGGCTGGTCATGCAGTCGTGAGAGGCCTTAGCACCCAGTACTTGCAGAGATCAAGATCATGCTTACTGTGAGTATCAGCAGCGCTGCAGGCTCTGCAGCAGGGCACAGATGAATTCCCCGCTCCCAAGCTCACACATACGAAGAGCTTTGTTAGGAGTGGCAAACATCACAGATAGCACGTGGACGCCTGAAGGGAAATACCTTCAAAGTAGGATGCAGGGACTTTCTGCTCTACAGGCTGGGGAAGGGATAAGTTCCACCAGAAGTCACAAGACAGGAAGACAGTGGGTAAAAGTGAAGGTACAATTCAGACCAGGGGAAGGCTCCAAGATTCATGATATGAGTTCAATATCTGGAACCCACACGGTGGAAGCAGAGAACTGACTTCTGCTAGTAGGCCTCTGACCTTCATAAAATGCAATGAAAAAGTAACATTTTAATTTAAAGTTGGGCTGGGTATCAGAGAGGGCTGGGTTTGCAGCTTCCAAGGGCCTGGGGCCACAGCTGGTTATATACAGTCTTTCTGTTGCTGTGGTAAAACTCTGGCCAAAACCAACTTGGGGAAGAAAGGGTTTATAGACACTCATAGTCTGTAGTCTATTGTTAGGGTTTATAGACACTCATAGTCTATAGTCTATTGTTAGGGTTTATAGACACTCATAGTCTGTAGTCTATTGTTAGGGAACCCAAGGAAGCAACCTGGAGGCAGGAGCTGAAGCGAGACCATGAAGGGGTACTGCTTACTGGCTTCCTCTCCATGGCTTGCTCAGTTTCTTTTGCCTTAGGGATGGCACGATGTCTACAGTGTGCTAGACCCTCCCATGTGAATCAGAAATCAAGAAAAGACCCCCATAGACCTGCCCAGAGGCCAGTTTGATGGAGGCAATTCCTCAATTGAGATTCCCTCCTTCCACAAACGTCTAGGCTTATGTTGAGTTAATAAAAACTATAACACATATCAGCTGTCTGACCAGAGGGAATTTCACGCAAGTGTGACCTGATCTGGGGGACACTGGCAGCTAAAGAGACTGCAATTGAGCAATGCTACATATTCTTAAGACTCCACTGTAAATCACATGACTCTTAGACTATCTGATGTGACCCATGATGCATATTAATAAAGACTTACCAAGAAGGACTTTCCAGAAATGGACAAATGCCAAGCCTGTCCTGAGTGACATGACCCTCTAATTGACAGGCAGAACTCTGAAAACTTGAGGTGGGACTGGCTTCCATCTTAGATCTCTCCCCCACAGGGTTACTTTCTCCAGTTTTGGTTGATATCAAGACAACAGTGGTGGAAGACAGTCTATGCAGTCCAGTCCCTTGTGTGTTTGAGTTTTCCAAGGCATCTCCCAGGAATCCCATGACTGTGGGCTACAGGCTTAATGAAAACATCAGCTTCCATGTAGATACCAGGCAGCCCAGACCCCCCACAGGTGATTTCTCCACGGAAGAGGTGGAAGACTGCATCCTGCTGAGCCGTGACATGCTCAGAAGGGAGAACATGACCTACGTGCTCTATGTAGGTCTAGAAGATCAGAAAGGCACTGTCCTGAGAGAGGACGTTGGACTCTCCATATCAGGTGATGTTCAGACTTGTGCTTTAGTGGTTTAGGAAGTAGGAAATCCAGACAAAGTGCTGGTGATCAGGTGGCTGTTACTTCATCAGGCGCTGGACTTTATATAACCTGAGGTGTTCACAGACACAGACACACACACACACACACACACACACACACACACACACACACGGAGCACAAAGAAGAAAGTTGGGGACCGGTGAGACAGGTCAATGGATGAAGGCACTTGCCACCAGGCTTGAAGACCTGAGTTCCATCCCTGGGACCCATGTGGTAGAACTAACTCCTGCAAGATGTCTTCTGACCTCTGCATGCATGCCTGACCACATATAAATTAACTAATGTAAAAATTACAAAACCTTAAGTGTAATTGATTTCCAAAGTAATATAATGCTTTAAGTACAGTTGGCATCTCTCTAAATAGAAATTTCAGAGACAGGGCAGGCATAGTGGCTTGTGCGTGGAACCTTAGCACTTGAGAGCTGAGGTAATAAAAATGCAAGGAGCTTGAGGTCAGTCTGGGCTATAGAGGCAGTTCCAGGCTTACCCACATAAAGCCAGGCATGGTAACACACATCTGTAATCTCATCATTCCCGTGGTAGGAGGGGAAGCAAAGGCAGCGGGATCCTGGGAAGTGGAGGGACAGCTAGCCTGGCATTCACATCAGAGAGACCATTTGGAGTAAGATGGAAGTCAAGGACTGACATCTGAGATTTTCCTATAAGCTTCACATGTATACCTTGGCACACTTGTGTCTGTATTCGTTTGTATGAACATGTACATACACATGTACATAGAAAGGTTTTTAATTTGAAAAGAGGAGGGAAATGGTCATAGAGCAGTTTGGGGAGGGGCAGAGCTCAAGGTGAGGGGCAGGTGGGAGGGAGGCTGAGTAGCATCTCACAGCGGGAGGTCTAGTCTGAGGATATGAGGAGCCACAGGCACTGTACATCAAGAAACTCATTCACCATCAGTTTGTGTCCAGACTTCAGGGTGTGAGATGACCCAGAGGGTAAAGACGTTTCCCACCAAGGCTGACAAGCTGAGTTCAACCCCTGGAACCCAAATTCTAGAAGGAGAACCAGCTCCCACAAATTGTCTTTGAACCTCCATGTTCACTCCATCGTGTGCATGCACACGCACGCACGTACACACACACACACACACACACACTAGATAAATGAATAAATTTATTCTTAAAGTTTTATTATATTCATTTGCGCACACACACACGTGTATGTATGTGTGTGTGTGTGTGTGTGTGTATGCACGATTAGTTGTTTTTTGTCTTTTGGGGTTTGTTTGTTTGTTTGTCAATTTGACACAAGCTATTGTCATCTGGGAAGAAGTAACTTCAGTTGAGGAATGTCTCCATCAGATTGGGCTGTAGGCAAGTCTGTAAGGCATTCTCTTGATTAATAATTGGGATGGGATGGCTCAGCCCACTGTGGGTCACATCACTCCAAGACAAGTGGTCCTGGATTGTATAAAAATGCAGACTAAGCAAGCCAATAAGCAGAGTTCTTCCATGGTCTCTGCTTCAGGTCCTTCCTCCAGGTTCCTGCCTGGAGTTCCTGTCATGACTTCCCTCAATGATGGAATGTGACATGGAAGTGTAAGATGAAATAAACCTTTTCCTTTCCTTTCCAAATTGCTTTTGGTCATGTCTTTATCAGAGCAATAGAAAACAAACCAACACAGTGTGTGTGCATATGTGCGTGCCACTGTGTGTATGTGGAAGTCACAAAGGTGAGAGTCTGTTCTTTCTTCCTCAGTTTAAGTTCTAGGGATGAACTCAGGTTGTTAGAGCTGGTGGCAACTGCCTTCATCTGCTTAGCCATATTTCCAGCCCCAAATAATGTAATTTTAATCCTTTTAAAAATCTAGACTTTGGGTCAAGGGTTTCCACCTTACTAAGCTCCTTCATCTTGTTCATCCAGTGGGGCGGGGTGGTCTTCCTGATAGAGGGCAGAAATTGGCAAAAACAAACAAACAAACAAACAACAAAACAAAACAAAACAAAACAAAGCACCACATGGAAATGGCAATCCTGGGGTCTGTGAGGCTGTTAGGAAAAGTTTGAGGGGTCCAAACAGAAATACTGTACAGTGACCTGCTCCTAAAGCATGAATCTAAATGTACCATATTTTTCTCTCCTCTAGACCTGACCCAAAAGCCAGAGCTTCACATCCCAGAATACAGTGTGGATAGAGAGCCTATGACTTTGACCTGCATCATCCAAGACACCTGCCAAGAGCCCAAAGCCCTTTTTCTCTCCTGGAAGGGACCTGCCATGTCTTCCAACATGCGTGTCTCCATCAATCCCTCTTCAGAGCTGCCCATTGCCCCAAAGCCTGAGGACCAGGACACTACCCTCAAATGCTACTTAAATCTATCCCTAGATAACCTGACCAGCAGGAAAGTGGTCAAGCTACAACTGGTCTGTGAGTGCTGGTGGGCACTATCAGGGTCTAGTGTGGGGGTAATGGTGGGCCCCAGAGAAAGACCTGGGTCCTGGAGAGGAGCAGTCATATGTTGACCCTCTGGGGATGAGAAATCACAGGTAAGAGTGAAGTCCAAGTTTGGTACAGATGATGAGAAAAGATGAAAGAGAACCTCTTTGAGTCTCAACTATCCACTCTCGGGCTTCTAGAAAAGCCTCTGAAGCTCTTTAGGAATCACAAATAAGAAGTTTGGGGGATATAGAGATGGCTTAAAAGGCTGAGAGAGCTCATTACTTGTATTAGTTACTTTTCTGTTGCTGTGATAAAATACCACGATCCAGGAAACTTACGGAAGAAAGAGTTTGTGTATTATGGTTCCAGAGGGATAGAGTCATCGTGGCAGGGAGGCATGGCAGCGAGCAGAGGCTGAGGGCTCATATCCTTTACCATAAGCAGGAAGCAGAGTGCAAACAGGAAATGACCCAAGATTTTTAACTCTCAAAGCCCACCTCCAGTGACATACTTCTTCTACCTAGGCCTGACCTCCTAAGCCTCCTCAGACAGCACCACCAGCTGTGGACCAAATATTCAAATACATGAGCCTCTGTGAGACATTCTCATTCAAACCACCACACTACCCTTGCAGAGGAACCTAGCACCCGTGTTGGGCAGCCCAAATTACCTGTAACTCTAGCTCTAGGGGGATCCAGTGCCCTCTTCTGGTGTCTCTGGGTACTGCACTCACATGCACATACACAGACACACATATGCACATAATTATAAATAAATTTGGGCTTTGGAGGAAGTGAAGAAAAGTATGGATGTCTCTCTGAACCCTGCCTCTTCTCCACAGCACCTGCTAGGCTGCTCAACTACTCCTGTTTGCTGAAGAGGACACTAGCATGTAGTTGCTCCTTCCATGGGATCCCCACACCTTTTGTGCAGTGGTGGATTGGAGGAACCCCTGTGAGTGTGAATAGCATAGATCCCATCCTGCACATGACCTCCACCACACTGGAACCCTGGACCAACAGCACCATCCACCTCATGTGGGAACCAGAAATCATTAGGAAACTTCGCTGTGAGGGAAAGAACCAATATGGAGTCCATGCTTCCAGAATCTTCCTGATACCAGGTGAGTGGACAGAGGTCTGGTGACTAAGCTGGAAGGCCAGCACTTGAGGGCCAGGATGAGAACAAACACAGAGCAGAAGGAAGAGAGTTAAGTTTGAAAGCCTTGGGCAACCGTACTCTCTTCCCTTTCATTTCAGATAAAAGCTCCATTGCCAGTGTCTTCCTGAGAGGGCTAATCCAGGGCATTGTGTATGGGACCATAGCATCTTCTTTATTCTTCTTCTTCCTTGTTGTACTAATGTGAGTAGCAGAGTTCAAACTCATCACCAAGCCCATCCCACAGCCCAGCACATTGACTTATTATTTCATTTTTAAAAATCACATTTATTCTTTCATTTAAGTGTGTGTATGTGTGTGTGTGTGTGTGTGTGTATGTGTGTGTGTATGTGTGTATGTGTGTGTGTGTGTGTGCGCGCATGCATGTGCCATGCATGGTGTGTGAGTGGAGGCCAAAGGATAACTTCTAGGAGTTGGTTATTTCATTTCACTGTGTAGGACAGTCTTGGTTTGCAGGCCCCTTTATCCATGGAGCCATCTCACTGGCCCTTCATTGACTTATGATGTTCATTTTCTTCCAGTTTTGTTTCTGTTGAAATGGACTCATCATTAAGTTCCAGCCTTCTTTATTTGCATTTAGGGCTATACATTTCCCTTTAAGCATAAATTTAACTGCATCTCACAGATGTGGCTATGAACTATGTTATTCTCACTTGAGTGAAACAGTTCCAATTCCAATATGATTTTTGACCTATTAGAAATGTCAATGCTTTCTAGAAAATCCCCCACACACTCTGTTTCAGTACTGAGGATTGAATATAAGTCTTTGAACATGATAGATAATTGTTTTACCATTGAGTCATGCCCAAGTCCCCCTGGGAGGGGAGATTCTAGGTAGGTGCTCTACCACTGAGCTACATTCCCAGCCCTCTTTATACTTTTATTTTAAGACATAGCCTTAACACAGTGGTCTTGGACTTTCTCACCTTCCCAGTAGCCTGTACCACAGGACCAACTGATCCTCTTTCTAGCTTAAATTAAATAGGATCATAAAATATACTATGCATAATACCAATTTATTTTCCTTGCAGCAAACTTTTGCTTATTTTTAGTAAACATTCTACATGGGCTTAAATGAAATGTGCATTACACACCTGTGAATGCAGTCATGATACACACTTCCTGTAAGTCAAGTTCATTTGTGGTAGGTCTGAAATTGGCTAGTGAAAAGTGCTTGCTTCCAACCCTGACAATCTGATCCCCCAGAGCTTAGTGGTGGAAGGAGAGAATCAGCTCCTGCAAGTTGTCTTCTGACCACCAGACTCATGTTTACACAAACCCCCACACACAATAAATAAAGAAAATGTGCC
>CABHPP010149087.1:0-18720 GCA_902168425.1 Peromyscus attwateri | reverse complement strand
TATATATATATATATATATATATATATATATATATATATGAATGTGGAGTTCAGAGGTTGCCAATGGGTTCCTTCCTCTATTGCTCTATATTACTTTTGAGACAGGTTCTTCTCGCTGGACCTGGAGATCAGCAACTAGGTCAGCCTACTTGATTCTAAGCTTCTTCCTGATTTCCTTGCCATTGTTGGGATCATGGCCAACCCAGGCTTTTTACATTGGTTCACCAATTCCAAATTTAAGTCCCCATGCTTGCAGAACAAGCATTTAATGTCTGAGTCATTTTTCCAAATCCCACTAAATTAATATTTCTATTTGTCTACTCATCGTAAGTAACTTCCTTTTCAAAGATTTTATTTTTTAACTAATTAAATTTATTCATTTATTGTAACTGAAAGGTTTTCTCTGCCCAGCCTGGTCCACAGCTGCTCAGACCCAAATAAACACATAGAGGCTTATATTAATTAAAACGGCATGGCCATGGCTCAAGCCTTTTGCTAGCTAGCTCTTAAATTAGCCCATAACTATTAATCTAGGTATCATAACATGTTTCATGGCTTTTTCTGCATCCCATTACATGTTGCTCCTTGGGTGGCTCACTGGCGTCTTTCCCCTCCTTCTTCCTGTCTCTCTCTTTGAATTTCTCACCTGCCTTTAAACTGCCTTCCCATAGGCCAAATGGCTTTATTTACCAACCAATCAGAGCAACACATATTCACAGCACACAAAGGACATTCCCCCATAACTTCCCCTCTACTGTCTAAACAAAAGGAAGTTTTTAACTCTAACCTATTAAAATTACATATAACAAAGCAGTTATCAAGCAAGAATTACAGTTACAATATCTAGTCTATTTGTATTTTGTAAAATTAAAGAAAATATTCTATCTATCCTTTATTTGTGAGTCTATGGTTTCATATAGAATTTATCTTTTTTTTTAAATTAAAACTGCTTGGCCATTTGCTCAGGTCTACCCCTGACTAGCTCTTACATTTAAATTCAGCCCATTTCTGTTAATCTATATGTTGCCACGTGTTCTGTGGTTTTACCTGTGTGCCATTACATGCTGCTCCCTGGATGGTGTGATAGCATGTCCTGACTCCACCCTTCCTCTTCCCAGTATTCTCACATCATACTTTGGGTATATGCCCAGGAGTAGTAAAGTTGGGTCTTGAGGTAGATTGATTCCAATTTTCTGATAAACCAACATATTGGTTTTCCTAGTGGCTGTACAAATTTGCAGTTCTATCAGCAATGGAAGAGCATTCCCCTTGCTCCATGTCCTTGAAAGCATGAGCTATCACTTGGTTCTTTTATCTTCCTCATCTGACAGGTGTAAGATGGAATTGCAGAGTCATTTTGATTTGCATTTCTCTGATGGCTAAGGATGTTGAATATTTCTTAAAGTGTTTTTAGTCATTTGAGATTCCTTTGTTGAGAATTCTCTGTTTAGATCTATACCCCATTCTTAAATAGATTATTTGGTTTTTTGATTGTCTAGTTTCTTGAATTCTTTATATATTTTGTTAATCATACCTCTGTTGGATGTTGGGTTGGTCAAGATCTTTTCCCATTCTGTGACTGCCATTTTGTCCTATTGACAGTGTCCTTTGCCTTACAGAAGCTCTTAAGCTTCATGAAGTCTCATTTATTTATTGTTGATCTTATTGCCTGTGCTATTGGTGGTCTGATCCAGAATTGGCTCTTGGGCCAATGTATTCAAGGCTATTCCTCCCTTTCTCTTCTATCAGGTTCAGTGTATCTGGATTTATGTTGAGGTCTTTGATCCACTTGGACTTGAGATTAGCTCAGGGTCATAGATATGGATTTATTTGCATTCTTCTAGATACCAACATTGTATCAGGGTGACTCATAAAAATAATTTGTTAGCATTCCTTCTGTGTCTGTTTTGTGAAATAATTTTTGATGTATTGATAATAGCTCTTCTTTGCAAGTCTTATTGAATTCTGCATTGGAACCATCTGTCCCTGGGCTTTGTTGTTGTTATTTGGGGGGACTTTTCATGACTGCTTTTATTTTCTTAGGGGTTTTATAACTATTTATATTGTTTATCTTGTCTTGCTTTAACATTGGTATGTGGTATGTATTAAGAAGAAATTTGTCCATTTCTTTTAAGTTTTCCATTTGTGTGGAGCACAGGTTTTGGAAATAGGACCTGATGATTGTCTGGATTTCCTCAGTGTCTGTTGTTATGTCCCCCTTTTGGTTTTGATTTTGTTAATTTGGATATTTTCTCTTGGCTTTTTAGTTAATTTAGATAAGTTTTTTTTAATCTTGTTGATTTTCTCAAAGAACCAGTTCTTTGTTTCATTGATTCTTTGTATTGTTCTCTTTGTTTCTGTGTTATTGATTTCAACCATCAGTTTGATTATTTCCTGCCATATACTCCTCTTAGATACATTTGCTTCTTTTTGTTCTAGAACTTTTAGGTGTTATGTTAAGTTATTAGTATGAGAATTCTCTAATTTCTATGTGCAGGCACTTAGTGCTATGAACTTTCCTCTTAGTACTGCTTTCATCATGTCCTATAAGTTTGGATATGTTGTAAATTCATTTTCAGTGAATTCTAGGAAGTCTTCTATTTCTTTCTTTATTCCTTCCGTGACCCAGTGGTAACTTAGTTGTGAGTTGTTCTTTTTCCATGAGTTTGTAGGCTTTCTGTAGTTGGAGCTGTTGTTGAACTCCAGTTTTAATCCATGGTGATCTGATATGTTACAGTGTGTTATTCCAATTCTCTCATATCTGTTGAGGTTTGCTTTGTGACCAAGTATGTGGTCAATTTTAGAGAATGCTAGATGAGGTCCTTAGAAGAAGTCATATTCTTCTCCATTGACATGGCATGTTCTATATGTATTTGCTTGGTCCATTTGAGTCATAATGTCTGTAAGTTCCATTATTTCTCTGTTTTATTTGTGTCTGGTTTCCCTGTCCATTTGTGAGAGTGGTCTGTTGAAGACTCCCATTATTACCATGTGGGGTTTGATGTTTGGTCCATAATTTAAGCTTTAATAATGTTTCTTTTACATATGTGGATGCCCTTGAAATTGGGGCATAGATGTTCAGAATTGAGACATCAAGTTGATGGATTTTTCCTTTGATGAATATGAAATATCCTTCTGTATCTCTTTTGATTAAATTTAGTTTGAAGTTTACTTCATTAGATATTAGGATAGCCACACTGGTTTTCTTCTCAAGTCAACTTATTTGGAAAATCTTTTTCCAACCCTTTACTTGGAGGTAATGGTCTGTCTTTGATGTTTAGGTGTTTTTCTTGTATAAAGCAGAGCAGACAGATCCTGTTTTTGCATCCATCCTTTTAACCTGTGTCTTTCTATTATTGAATTGAGTCCATTGATATTGAGGGATATCAATGATCAGTGATTGTTCATTCCTGATATTTCCTTCTAGTACCTTCTGTGTGGCAAATTTTATGGATACTTATTGTTTTAATTTGAATTTGTTAATGAAATATCTTGTTTTCTCCATCTATGGTGATTAACATTTTTTTCTGGGTATAGTATTCTCAATGTCATCCATGGTCTCTTAGAGTGAGCAAGAAGTCTGTCCAGATCCTTCTTGCTTTTCACGTCTCCTTTGAGAAGTAAGTTGTAATTCTGATAGGTCTGCCTTTATATGTTACTTGGCCTTTTGCCCTTGTAGCCTCTAATGTTCTTTCTTTTTTCTCCAATTTTAATGTTTTGATTATTATGTGTTGTGGGAATTTTTTTCTGGTCCAGTCTATTTGCTGTTCTGTGGGCTTCTTGTTCTTTTATAGGGATATCCTTCTTTAGGTTAGGACAATTTTCTTCTATGATTTTGTTACATATATTTTCTAGGCAATTGAGATGGGATTCTTCTCCTTCTTCTATTCTTATTATTCTTAAGTTTGGTCTTTTCATAATGTCCCAGATTTCCTTGATGCTCTGTGTTAGGAACAATTTAGATTTAACATTTTCTTTGACTGAGGAATCTATTTTATCTATCATATTGCCAATGCTTGAGATTCTCTCTTCCATCTCTTATATTCTGTTGGTGATACCCTGGTCTATAGTTCCTATTCTCTTACCTGTACTTTCCATTTCCAAAATTCCCTTCTTTTGTGTTTTCCTTGTTGTTTCTATTTCCATTTTGAGATCTTGAAATGTTTCCTTCACATGTTTGACTGTCTCTTCTTGTCTTTTTTGAGATTCTTTAAGGGATTTATTGATTTCTTCCAATTTTTGTTTGTCTTTTTCTCAATTTCTTTAAGGGAGCTATTCATTTCCTCTTCAAGGGTCTCTATAATCTTCAAAAAGTTATTTTTAAGCTTGTTTTCTTGTGCTTCAGTTGCATTAGACTGTTTGGGTCTTACTGTCACAGGATTGTTATGTTCTGGTGGTGTCACATTGCCCTTTGTGTTATTGATTGTGTTCTTACACTGGCATTTTGGCATCTAGATTTGGCATGATTACAGGTTTGGTGTTGATGCCTGTGTTGGTCTTTTTTTTTTTTTTTTTTTTTTTTGGATCGGTGCTTTGTTCCTTTGTTTTCTGTTTCCTCTCTTAGCTTCTGGCCAAGTATTCAAAGGTCCTGGTGAATACTCAAGTAGAGTATCTCTGTTGGGGTTTTGGAGCTTTGGGTCCCTAGATGCAGCCTGGCCTCCAGTAGAGTTGAAGTCTTCTTCCAATGTTGTAGATAAGAATATAGAGCCCAGTAGGGGGATGCTATTCTTCTTACTGGCATGGACTGTACCTGGGCCTATGGAGTCTGGTGGAGTTGTGGTGAAAGGATGGCCACAGGAGCATGATAAGGGTGGGAAGGTTTGGGTTGCAGAGTAGGTGTTAAAGGGAACAGAATCCATGGGGTGGTGGCTGTCCAGTTGGCAGGCGGGTCACATTACCTGCTTGTCAACTGGAAAAGATTTATTATTTCTTAATAGGCTAGTGATTATTTAGCTCACAAAGTTTGCACCTAGGAAAGATTGCTGATTCTTCTGTACTCTAACAGATTGTACAAATTCCTGAATCTTTAAAATTAGCTAGCAAAGATGAAGCTTCAAAGTCAGTACCACCTTGAAGTCACCATAATCTATGACTGAAGGTTATTAGGCATTCAGCAATAAAGAATAACAGTCATTTGGGAGTTCTAGAGTACCTTAAGACCAACAAGTCTGAAAGAAATACTCCATTCTTTCCATTGTTTTTAAGTCTTTAGTATTATTTATCTCTCTCTATCCTCCCTAGGAAGGGCTAAGCAGGGTAGGTGTGCAGAGGATAGCTTTCTTCCCTTAAATCTCACACTTTGCTGGGCATTGTTGTTCATGTCTGAAACCCTGGCAGTTTAGAGACTGAGGCAGGAAAATTGCTGTTTTTGAGGCTAGCCTTAACTATACAAAAAGATCTTATCAAATCCTAAAATTCCTCACTTCTTTCCACCAAAGCATTTTCACCTGTTGAGCTTGACACATTTTCCTTAAAACAACAGCACAATTAGTCAATTAGTGCCTTATGGATTTTAGTGGGTTACATGCTATTAGAGTTCATTCCAGGAATAAAAGTTTCAATAATTATGGCAACTGATAATTAAGTAATGTGAGCTATGACAAGAAAAATATGATCTTTATGTAATCATTTTTAAATTATTACAGATGATTTTACCTTATGCCAATATAAAACAAAATTAAAACTAACAAGAAATTACATTGTTAAAGTTTGCATACAGGGAAGGGTATTGTTTTATATAATTTTAGGCATAAAATTTGCACTTTTCAAAAGGTAATTTGCCAACTTTTTTATTAAAGAAAATTATACAGTATTATTATCCAAGTGCTCAAAAATAGTAATTCCTAAAACATCTTTTTTTATATCAAAAACAAAGGAAAAAAATTTTTATGACAAGTTTAAAAGTCATGGAGCTTGAAGGAGAACCTATAACCACTATTCTATCAAATCAACATAATCTCTCAGTACATTCCAAATATCTATCCTTATACCCACAGTGCTGTGGGATGGTCTGTATGTCAAATTGCTCTGATTGGTCAATAAATAAAACACTGATTGGCCAGTGGCCAGGCAGGAAGTATAGGTGGGACTAACAGAGAGGAGAAAAGAGAGGACAGGAAGGCAGAGAGAGACACTGCCCGCCGCCATGAAAAGCAGCATGTAAAGATGCCGGTAAGCCACGAGCCACGTGGCAAGTTATAGATTTATGGAAATGGAATAATTTAAGCTATAAGAACAGTTAGCAAGAAGCCTGCCACGGCCATACAGTTTGTAAGCAATATAAGTCTCTGTGTTTGAGACAGAGAAAGGGGGAGGTACACTGGGAGCACTGAAAGGAGAAAAGGAAAGGAAGGAAAATGAAGTAATTATATTAAAATCTCAAAAAAAAAACCCAAGGAGATAGGAGGGTTTTTTAGGAAGTAGGGATTCAGAAATAGTGGGGAGAGAGAGTGGATGGTAATACATTCTGCTCATGTATATAGTTTTCAAAAGCAAAAGAAGAGGACAAACAAACAAATTTTCAATATCCTTAGGACAAAGGTGCCTGGAACAAGACTGCAAGATTTTATTTTGCATCCACAATTTTAAGTTCCTATCATCATTGTTAAACTTATAAAATGTCATATTTAATATGAGAAAAATAACTTCTCCCAAATGGGATACTTTTTAGAGATGGGTCACATGTATCCTGGGGTGTCTTTGAACATTCTTGTAACAAAGGAATACACTAAATTCCTGATTCTCTTACCTCCATATCTCACATGCCCCAGAAGGTATGCACTACCATATCTAGTTTATGGGGTACTGTGGATAAAAACCCAGGGCTCTTGGTAAGATAGTGAATCGAGGCAAGTACTCAACTAAATGAGCTATATAGCTAACTTGGAATACCTAAAACATTATTGAATTTAAAATACATTGAATTGATTTTCTTCCTTGGCATGTGTTTCTTAAATATAATCTTTAGTGAATAATCTAATAATGCACCCTTTAAGCTTCTTTTTACACTTTTTAACTATGAAAATGCTTTTATTTGAAAGTGTTTAGGACAAAATTATACTATATATTTTAAAATTTTTAAAAATTAAAATATAATTATATGGAATTTCCCTTCCTTGTTCCAACCCATTTCTCTTTCACATTTCTGGCCCCTTGCTCTTTAATTGTTGCCACACACCCACACACACATACACACACACACACACACACACACACACACACACACACACACTTATATATCCCTAAATATATGAATGCAATATGCTTAATCCATGTAATGTTATTTGTATGAATATGATTTCAAAGGTGACCATTTACCATAGCATAAGCAATTGGGGGTGTAGATTTTGAGAGCCAAAGGAAGGGAAGTCTGCTGTTAGATTTCATATCCTAGAAATAGTATAGAAGCTAAACCCATGAAATCACAACCGCATGAGTGCTCAAACAAGTCCTGAACAAGGACAACACTAATAGACACACTACCATGGTAGGAAAAAATTAGGGGGTACAAATTGACAATATATTGCCAAGTATATTATGATTGATAAAAGTTAAGTTCAGTGGTTTTTAAATTCTGGTTAGCAGCAACATTTAACCACTTACAGGTTTTTCATTTATAAATTTCTTTAGTATCTATACACTCATTTTGAAGGATGAAAGGCTCTAAACATCTATTGATAACAGAATCATTTTTAAAACATTATCTAGAGTAAAATATCAGAATCTCAAAATAACTAGTTTTGTTTCATTTTATTTTTACAAGTGATTAATTAGAACACCACTAGACAAAAACAGTGTAAAAAGCAATAACTTTTGTTTTAACTCATGTAATTGCCTATGATCTATGTGAATATGCTTTAAATATGAAAGTATGATATCACTTTTATAAAGTATATCTTGATAATTCAAAGTGATATGGAAAAACATAAGGCTATTATATGGCTTATTTGTGTGAAATTTTTGTGCTTCTTCCATAAACATTTATACTTATGCTTTATTACATAAATATGAATGATTAAATTTAATGTCTGGAAATTTTGATCAACATGATGAAGTCAGATTCCTTGTCTCTTGTGAGAAAAGAGCAAATCTCAGCTACTGAAAGGACATATTGTATTTGATTAAATGTAAGATCCCATCACTTTTAAGAAGGCTATACCAAGAGGCAGGTGGATCTCTGTGAGTTTGAAGCCAGCCTTTGCACCTTTCCTGGAACTCCCAGAGAGGGAGTTCCAGGAAAGGTGCAAAAGCTACACAGAGAGACCCTGCCTCAAAAAAAAAATGCTATACCAGAAATACCTAAAATGAAAATGAGTTTCCATTTTTATCACCTGTTCCTTTTTAACTCCTGATCTTATTTTACAAATAAATTTGCTGTTTAGAAAAAAAAATTAATGAGAAACCATTTCGTGCCAGTATTAAGATATGCATGAAAGGGAATATCAGCTAAGATATTCCTACACTAGTTGTTAACATTAATTCTGAGATACACAGGGTTTCTAAAATTCCTGTTTGTGAATAAAATACCAAAGAAATGTAGAGAATGATTGAATTCGACTGAGTAAAAGTGAAGAGCCAGGTAGAACTGAATCTGTTCATGTTTGTGTTTCTGCAAACAACCCTAACATTTACATGGCATCAACCTCACATTTAAGGTATTATATATATATATATATATATATATATATATATATATATATATATTTGAAAATATAAACTGTAATTTCATCCATAGCATTTGGAGAAGAAAGATGACCAGGCAGACAATGCTATTCATCCAGTGACAAAGTCTTGGGCAAAAGGTGTAAGATGCTCCACAAATCTACTCAGTCACAGGTCAGCAAATAGTGGAAATGGAAAAAGGATAGCAGAGCAGAAAGGTGATGAACAAAATCTTATGTAACATATGAAAGAAAAAAATGTTAGTCTTCTAGTAATCATGTTTTAAGAGTTTTCAGTTCAAAATGTTGTTTAAATAAGCATTTGTTAAACAAATTAAAGGTTTATCTTATTTTTTATTATATGCCCTATACACACAATGTATTTCTAGAGATAATATTTTAATCAATGGTATCATAATTCTTAAATAAATTTTTATATTTGGAAATTCAGTAGATGATATTATGTGGAGTGGAAACCCAGAACTAGAAGAAGAAAAAAACATTCAGGAGGTTGGTATAAGAAATCCAGTAGAAAAGGAAAATAATTTATCAGGTAAACATTATATTTCATATGAACATTATATAAACTTAGAACAAAGTTCATGTCGACACTTAAAACATGAAAATGAAAACTGATAATTATAATTTTAAAAGATTAGTATGTTAATCATTGTTTAGATTCTATTTCCTAAGATTCATCAAGGTTCATGTGTAAGTCTTTTATATATGCATAAAGGTGATTGTTCTCTCACTGTGTGTGTGTGTGTGTGTGTGTGTGTATGTGTGTGTGTGTGTATGTATGTGTGTGTGCATGTACACATTCATGTTATGCATATATGTACGTATATAGCTAGAGGTTGACTTCAGGTGTCTGTCTATTTCACTTTCTACATTATTGGAGACTGAATTTTTCAAGACAGCTGAAACTAACCCATGCAGCTAAATAGTCTCTAGCTCCAGGTACCCACCTCTCTCTTTAACCACCAGCTACTAATATTACAGGCATGTATGATCATGTCCAACTTTTACATGTGTACTGGGCATAAAACTAAGGTTTCCATGCTAGCAATAGAAGTACTTTATCTATAGATCGACATACCAAGTCCTTGATAATATTTTAATAATGTTGGCCAAATAATTTGTTTTCACACTTCAAATGATCATTTAACCTGCAAATTAATACACTAAAGATGTACAAAAATGTATTTATTTAACTTTACTCACAACCGTTACTTCTAATCCACCCAAGGCCTTTATAATATAAATAAACACCATATCATATAATATATAAATACATCATTCTGAATCCACACAGTATAAAAATAAAAATTAAAAAGGAGTGTGAATATTGTTTACCTAAGTTGATGTAACATCAAACTGCCTTCTAAGTCTCCATTTTTGTAGCCATAGACAAAAACTACTCTCAATCTTTGTTAGAGAAACCTCTGTTGATTGTCAACAGTGGTGAATCACAGACTTATTGCTGCCCCAGAATTCTGAGAATGAGGGAGAAAGAACACTACTGACAAGAGGCTGCAAATATTGCATTGGAAAGAATATAAGGAAAGTACTTAACAAGTGCTAGTGTGTGGTTGGACAGGAGACATTACTTTTGCTTTGTATTACAGGAGCACACATGTTGTTATCAGTGCATTTTATATGTAGAAATTGTTAGTGAAGTATTTTGTAAAATCCCAAAATGAATAAGTGTCTGAAGTGATTATGTGTGTGTATATATATATATATATATATATATATATATATATATATATATATATGAATATATTTACATGAAACTATCACACTGGATATCATAAATATACACAACCAGTACTTATCACTTGAAAGCATAGACATATGTTATTTACAAAGAAATAAATCAGGCATATTCTTGTAAATGGAAAATAGAATCATGATTGTAAAGGGATGGAGAGGATGGAGAGGTAGGAGAGTTTAGTTAAGAGGCTCAAGTATTAACTCATGCAAAATAAGTAGGTTCTAGATTACTGATCAATACTGTGTACATGTTTAACACACTTTCAAATCCTACAGAAGGTGGACATTACATCAATGATTTTCTAGTTGAAGTATTAATATAAAACATATGTACTAAATATATCCTCTTATTTAAAGGTCAAACTCAACAAAATTAGTATTTGGAAAATCTAATTTTGAAGTAAATATTGAGGGAAAATACTGACTGAAGAGACAAAGGCCTTTGTGGCATTTTTAAAAATTATAAATCTGCAAACATATCTTATGCAAGCATGCACTATTTGTATAAACACACACATATTTAATAATATACAGATGCCAAAAAATTAAATATTTTGTTAAATTTAATACATTCCTCATCTGTAAGGAGTAGTGAAATCAAACAAAAAAAATATAAGATTAAGAAAAAAATTTCTTCTACCTGTAATGCAAAAAAAAAAAAAAAAATAGTCGTTCAAATGACCTATTGGTCTTTAAAAGGATAGATACATTATAAATTGTGATCTGTGATTCTCTGGGAACATGCCAGATACACAGGCCAGGGAAATAGCCTAATTGCAGATCTTCACCTTCATCAGCTCCACAGCAGACCACCTGATATGGACTCCCTTCCCCCTCTCTTATCTCCAGTAAATCACACAGATCTTTACTGCAAACTCTCTTCTCTCAACTTGTCACTTTATCCCAGCCCCCAACACCAGCAGGCTTTCTGTGGGAATATTCAGGTCACACAGGCCAGTGAAGCAGATAGGCTTACTGCAGAAATTCACCCCTCTCTCATTTTCTCCAAGTCCAACCCCACAGTCTTATCCACAGCTCTGTAATGAAAGACCTGTTGTGGCACCCCTTCCTCTCTGGTCCCATCTCCAGTGGATCACTTAGACCTTTCCGTCCGCACTTCCTTCCTCCCACTCATCCCATTATCCCAGTCTTCAACACCAGAAGGCATTCCCTGAGGAAAGGCTAGCTGAGCAGGCCAGGTAAACAGATAGTCTAACTACAGATCTTCACTTCTCTCTCCTCTCCTCCAAATCCCCCTACCCCCTACTCCCCACGGAACCCACCTCTGTCAGCAGTCAGCATCAACATGTACCAGACTACCTGTTGCAGCATTTCCTCACTCTCCGGCCCCATTCTTAGGGGACTAAGCAAATCCTGGAGGAAGATACTTCTTTCTTTCCTGCTGTAGGTCCCTTTGGCTCTACCCTCCAAGCTCATTCCCACTCCTGATTGTCAGCCCAATTATACATAAACAAATTTGGCACATAATTCACAATGGCCACACCTATCAGAAACTTAGAATAATTCCCTACCAGACAACACACAGCCACAACATTCTTCTAAAGATCAGAGAGGCAATAGAAACCAAGGAATAAAAAAAAAATAATAAAATAAAAAAAAAACAACCCCAACCAACAAAGACAAGACCACATATCAATACCTAGAATTACTATCTTCAGAAACCCAAAGCCTGAATACCAGCTTAAAGCACAATCAATAATAGCAAAGACAATATGTCTCCACTAGAGCCCAGCAACCATACCACAGTAGGCTCTGAATACTGCAATAAATTTGAGGCATAAGACAAAAACCTTAAAATAGTCATTATTTCCAAAACCTAAAGAAGGAGATACCTATCAAGGTACAAGAAGCATGTAGAATACTAAATAGACTGGACCAGAAAAGAAATTCCCCTTGGCCCATAATAATCAAAACAGTAAATGTACAGAACAAATTAAGACTATTAAAAGCAGCAAGGGAAAAAGACCAAGTAACATAAAAGGCAGACCTATGAGAATAACACATGACTTTTTCAATGGAGACTCTAAAAGCCAGAAGGGGATGGATGTATGCCATGTTTTTTTTTTCTTTTACATATGCTAAAAACCAACAGATCCCACCAAAGGCTACAAACCCCAAAAAAAATTCCAATCAAATAAGTGAAAAACATAAGACATTCCATGATAATAAGAAAAATGAACATACAAGTATATATAAATACATATATATATATATATATATATATATATATATATGGTATTAAAATGATACTTTTCTCTTCTTGATACATACCACTTACCAAGGCTAAATTATTATCAAACAAGCAATTTAAACAGATCTGTAACCTCTAGTGAAATAGAAGCTTTCATTAAAAGTATTCTAGCAAAAAAATTCCACATCTTTTTACCATAGAATTCTATCAGACATTCAAAGACAAGTTAATACCAACTATCCTCAAATTATTCCACACAACAGAAATAGAAAGAACATTGCTCAATTTATTTTATAAAGCCACTGTTACACTGATACTAAAGAACATAAATCCCCAGCAAAGAAAAGGAATTACAGAACAATTTCCCTTACGAACATTAATGCAAAAATTCTTAAAATAAAACACTTGCAAACAAAAATCAAAGAACACATCAAAAAGATCATCTACCAAGATCAAGTAGGAAACATCCCAAAGATGCAGGATGGTTCATCATTTGTAAATCAATAATTGTAATCTACCATATAAACACACTGAAAGACCAAAAAAAAAAACATCATCTCATTAGATTCAGAAAATATCTTTACAAAGTCAAAACCTCTTCATGATGAAATTCATAAAGGAACATACCTCATCATAATACCACCAGTTCATAACAAGCCCAGAGACAAAATCAACTTAAACTGAGGGAAACTCAAATCAATTCCTCTAAAATCAAGAACAAGAGACAAGACTGTTGACTCTTTTCTTATGTAGTACTTGAAATCTTAGGTTGAGCAATAAGACAGCTGAAGGAGATCAAGGGATGCATATTGGAAAAGAAGAAGTCAAAGTACTTTTACTTTCAGATGAATTACCAAAGTTAAAACAAGAAAAAATAACATCTTAAACAAACCAATAAAAATAAAGTTACTGAAAACTAATAAAATTCCTTCTAGTTAAAAAACCAAAACAAATAAAATCACTGAACTACTTAGCTCTCTCCATTCGTCTGAAATTTTCAACTTGAATGAGGATCATTTCATTAGGGAAACTACCTGGCAATGTAGGAACTAAATATATGAGTTCATTGAGATGGAAATGGTTGATTTGTTTTACATGGAAAGATATTTACAATTGTAAATTTTATCATCAAACAGAACAATCAAATAATAATGGTGTAATTAGTTATCAAAGAACTAAAGCAATGAGTTAATCAGTAGTAGTATAAATACATTTTGAAAGAGAACTATAAAGGTACATAATTAGTTGGGCATGGTGTCTCAGGCTTCCAGTTCTAGCACATAGGAGACTGAAGTAGAGAGATTGCTATGACTTTGAGGTGAGCCTAGTCTACACAGTGAGTTCCAGGACAGTCTGGGCTATAGAATGCAACCATATTTCCAAAAAAAAAGAGAGAGAGAGAGAGAGAGAGAGAAAGATATACACAATTAACTGATTTCAAATAGCCAGATTTCATAAACATAATGGAATAATGAAAAACCTCTCCCTTACCTTTTACTTAATCAAGACTCCAAAAAGTCATGGAAATATATGGAAGAAGTCCATGAGAAGGAATTCCAATTGAAGTTTAATCAAAAGCATTATATAAGAACCACATGAAATGGTTCCTGAAGTTGGATTTCTATTTTTTTTTTTAGTCACCTAGGATGGTTCTTGGTTGATAGACATTCAATAACTGCCCATTGTTGAGCTAGAATCATGACTATGGTGTTAACCTATAAACCTCAGCAGGAATAATTGATTTAAACATGAGTACACACCATGTCTAAATACTCCATTTGGGTGATATAGTGAGATATATTATTTTGTACAGCATGATCCAACACAGCATCACCTTTAAAGAGCATTTGTGAAATATTACTCTTCCTTAAGCAAGCACACTACAATAGTTTGGAAAAATGCAGCTGAAGACAAAAGTATGGTAGATTGCTTATAAAATGTCTATGGCCCAAGCTGGCCTCGAACTCGTGATCCTCCTGCCTCTACTTCCTTCAGCAAATCCTACCGGTGTGAGCCACCACAACCGGCTAAGACCCAGGTGGAGCTCCTGGAGTCCAGTGGGCAAGAGAGAGGAGGGATTATATGAGCAAGAAATATTGAGACCATGATTGGAAAAAGCACAGGGACAAATAGTCAAACTAGTGGAAATGCATGAACTGTGAACCAATGGCTGAGGAGCTCCCATGGAAGTGGATCAGGCCCTCTGAATAAGTGAGACAGTTGATTGGCTTGAACTATTTAGGAGGCCCACAGGCAGTGGAACCAGAACCTGTCCTTAGTGCATGAGCTGGGTTTTTGGAACCTAGGGCCTGTGCTGAGACATCTTGCTCAGCCTTGGTGTAGGGAGGAGGGGACTGGACCTACCTCAACTGAATCTACCAGGCTGAGCTGAATCCCCAGGGGAGACCTTGCCTTGGAGGAGGTGGGAATGGGGGTGGATTGGGGAGGAAAGCTGGGGGGTGGGAGGAGGGAGCTGATATGTAAAATTAAATTAATTATAAAATAAAATAATAATTAAAAATGTCTATGGCAAAACATTTTCAGCTGTAATAAAAATTCTTCTTTGTATAGGTTCAAGAACAATTAACTTGACACCTTTTTATGAATGCTTCAGGAGGGTTTGTAGCAAAGGGCTTAGTAATTATTGTTGAAATCTTTGCTTGTATTCCATACTGAAACAAATACTAATGCATCTTGATTTATCTGATAGAGGACTTCTTTCTAAAACAATATGAAAATAAAATTTCTCATATTTAAAAATAAAAAAAATATATGGTAAAGTACATATACAACAAAAATCTAAAAAACATTCGATTTTTACAAACATTGCTTAGTTTTTTTGTTTTTTGATTTTTCAAAAAGAATAGAAACAATACCTCTAGAAGGTCTTTTATTGTACAGGATTGTTTTTAGCTATCTTGGGTTTTTTTGTTTCTCCATGTGAAGTTGAGTATTATTTTTTTTCAAGGTGTGTAAAAGAAGTGTGTTCAAATTTGAATGAGGAGTGTGTTGAATCTGTAAATTGCTTTAGGTAAGATGGCCATGTTACTGTTATTCCTACTGATCCATGAGTGTGGGAGATCTTTCCATCTCCCGATATCTTCCCATATTTCTTTCTTCAAAGATTTGAAGTTCATGTCATACAGGTTTTTAACTTGCATTATTGGGGTTACATCAAGATATTTTATATTATTTGTGACTAATGCAAAGGGTATTGTTCCATGATTTCTTTCTCAGCCAATGTATCACTTGTGTATAGGAAGGATACTGATTTTTTTTTTTTTTAGTTAATCTTATATGCAACCACTTCTCTAAAAGTGTTTACCAGCTGTAAGAGTTCCCTGGTACAATTTTGGGCTCATTTATGTATACTATCATATCATCTTAAAATAATGATGCTTTGATTTCTTTCTTTGCAATTTATATTCCCTTTATCTCCTTGGTTGTTGTATTCCTCTAGCTAGAACTTCAAGTATTATATTGAATAGGTGTGGAAAGAGTGGACAGCCTTGCCTTGTTTTTGATTTTAATTGAATTGCTTTGAGTTTCTCTCCATTTAATTTGATGTTGACTATCAGCTTGTAACATATTTCCTTTATTATGTTTAGGTATTTCCATTGTATCCCTTCTTTCTCTAAGGCTTTTATCTGGAAGGGGTGTTGGATTTTGTCAAAGATTTTTCAGCATCTAATGAGATAGTCATGTGGGGATTTTTTTGTTAGTTTGTTTATATGGTGGATTACATTGACAGATTTTCAGATGTTGAACCATCCTTGCATCTCTGGCATGAAGCCCACTTGATTGTAGTGGATGATATTTTCGATACGTTCTTGGATTCAGCTTGTGAATACTTCCTTGAGTATTTTTGCATCTATGTTCATAAGGGAATTTGGTCTGTAATTCTTCTTTATTGAGACTTTGTGTGGTTTGGGTATCAGGATGTCTATGGCATCATAAAATGAGTTTGGCAATTTTTTTTTTTGCTTCTATTTTGTAGGATAGTTTGAGAAGTATTGGTATTCTTCTTTGAAGGTCTAGTAGAATTCTGCACTAAAAGCCATCTGTCACTTCTGTCCCTGGGCTTTTTTGGGGAGGGGGGGGACATGTAATGACTGCTTTTGTTTCCTTGGGGGATTTAGATCAATTTTAATTGTTTATCTGATGTTGATTTAACTTTGGTAAGTGGTATCTATTGAGAAAATCGTCCATTTTTTAATTTTTTTTTATTTTTTTAGATTTTCCAATTTTGTGGCATAAAGATTTTTGGAGCATGACCTAATGATTCTTTGGTTTCCTGGGTGTCTGTTTTATGTCCCCCTTTTAATTTCTGTTTTTGTCAATTGTATAGTATCTCTATCTTTCAGTTAGTTTACACAGGGTTTTGTCTATCGTGTTGTTTTCCTTAAAGAACCAACCTTTGTTTCATTGATTCTTTGTTGTGTTCTCTTTGTTTCTATTTTATTGATTTCAGCCCTGAGTTGATTATTTCCTACCATCGACTCCTCTTAAGTGTGTAACACGAATCTTAAAAGGTCTTATAATAAAAAAACAAAACAAAAAAAAAAAAAACAGAGGTTTTTTTTTGGAGGGGTGAAAGCTGAAAGATCAGAGAAGCAGAACAGCCAGCCACTAGCTTACCTCTAAGAAATATTCAGCCTCAAGAGAGTGAGTTCCTGTTTCCTCATGCTTTATATACAGTTCTGTGTCCTGCCATATTACTTCCTGGGATTAAAGGCCTGTGTCACCACTGCCAGGTTCTATTTCTCTCATGTAGCCCAGTGTGGCCTTGAACTTACAGAGATCCGTCTCCTCCAGAGTGATAAGATTAAAGGTGTGTGCCACCACTGCCTGAACTCTATGTTTAATTTAGTGGCTGGCTCTGCCTCCAATCCCGAGGTAAGCTTTATTGGGGTACACAATATATCATCACATGGGTGTGTTTCTTTTTGTTATAGGTCTTTTCAGATGTGCTGTTAATTCTCTGGTATGACAATTCTCAAACTTCCTTAGGGAGGCACTTGGTGATATGAACTTTCCTCGAAGCACAGCTTTCATTGTGTCCCATAAATTTAAGTATGTTTTACATTCATTTTCATTGAATACTAGGAAGTCTTAATTTCTTACTTATTTCTGCCGTGACCTAGTGGTAATTCAGTTGAGAGTTATTCAGTTTCCATGAGTTTGTAGGCTTTCTGAAGTTTCTATTGTTGTTGCAATTTAATTTTAATCCACGGTGGTCTGATAAGATAGAGGTTTTTTTTGTTTTGTGGTTTGTTTGTTATTTTGTATGTATTTTTTCCTCTCAGTTTTCATGTATCTGTTGAGACTTGCTTCATGACTGCGTATGCGTTCAATTTTGGAGAAGGTTCCATGAGGTGCTGAGAAGAAGTTATATATTTTGTGTTTGTGTGAAATGTTCTGTTGATATGTTTTAAGTCCATTTGAGTCATAGTGTCTGTAAATTCCATTATTTATTTGTTTAGTTTATTTCTGGATGACCAGTCCATTGATGAGAGTGGGCTATTGAAGTCTAACACAATTAATGTGTTGAGTTTGATGTGTGATTCAAGCTTTATTAATGTTTCTTTTACAAATGTGGGTGCCCTTTTGTTTTTGGCATAGATGTTTAATATTAATACATCATCTTGATGGATTTTTCCTTTGATGAGAATGAAATGTCCTTCTCTATATCTTTTGATTAATTTTGGTTTGAAGTCTATTTTGTTAGATATTATGATGGCTACACACTCTTACCTGTTAGTTCAATTTTATTGGAAAATCTTTCTCCAGCTCTCTGCTCTGAGATAATGTCTATCTTCAATGTTGAAGCAGCAGAAGGATGGTCATGTTTTCATATCCATTGTGTTATTCTGTATTTTTTAAGTGGCAAATTGAGTCAACTGATATTGAGTGATATTAATGACCAAAGCTATAGTAATAAAAACCACAAGATATTGGCATAAAAGCAGATAGGTATATCTATGGAATAGAATCAAAGATCCAGACAAATCTCCACATACCTATGTACACCTTATTTTTGACAAAACAGCCAAAATTATACAATGGAAAACA
>CABHPP010149086.1:31297-53797 GCA_902168425.1 Peromyscus attwateri | reverse complement strand
TCCCATCTAAGGCCCCAGACACTGTGTAGCAGAGACTAAGCAACCTTGCCATCCACAAGGCTATTCCCCCACAGAATCAAGGTGTATGATAAAATGGTGATTGCTTTTCATTATACAGTGATATCAAGCTACAACATATGTGTGATGCTGTTTCTTCCCTGTAGTAACAATTTCTACATGATTAGCCTTAGTTTTAACATATGTAAAATGAGATGAGATAAATGGCTACCTCATGGTGTGCTCTGAAGAGAAAACAGAAAAAAATCATAAAAATTACAACCAACCAATGAGAATTTGCTTACATGTCTGAAGATGTTATATACATTATATCACTTAACTCACTCTGACAAATGGGAAATTGTGGCACAGATTGAATATTGTCTTGTCTGGATTCACACAGAAGAGGTAAGATGTGAATTTCAAATTAAGTGTGTTAGTCTTTAGTGTATCACTGGTGAGTGTTGGCGATTACCTGACACAACTTAAAGAAGTAAGGGATGCTCTGAATCATGATTACAGGTGGTGAAGTCTATGGTTGTTTGGCCTCAAATACGTTCTGAGCAGAACATCATGATGGTAGGAGTGTGTGGTAGAGGAAGCAGAGAGGGAATACAGGAATCATCCAGGAATAATACACACCCAAGAATCACTCACAATGACACTTCCTCCAGCGAAGCTGCATCACCTGAAGTTTCCACCACCTCCAAAATTTGTGGGACCTAGGTTTTAACAAATGAGCCTGTGGAGATTTCAGACTCAAACCATAACACCGGGACCCTGCTGCCCAGACTTCTTATCACTCTTAAAAATCTATCCCGAGATGGACAAGAATACACAACACTGTCTGACACACTGTTAAGAAATGTTTCTTGCTGTTGTCATTGCCACTGTTAAGAATCTGATAATTAACGGGCACAGACTTGGGAAACATGAAATTGAGTTTCCTCCCTCTCCTGCTTCAGCACCCACAGGTGAATTCTGCAATCATGTGTCCAGCCTTCATAATCCTCCAGCTCTCAGAAAACAGGGAGAATATTCATATTGTGTATTTCACATGCCAAAAAGGATTTCAATTTCACGCTGTACTGAATCTTAGAAATGCTCCCTTTAATCCTGTTTTTATTCTAAACCAGTACAAAAACTTTAATATTTCCTAATGGAGTGTACATTTATACATTCCTACCAATCTACTGGCAATTTATGAGGAGTCGGGCAATAGCCAGTAAGATAAGCTTGAAGCTTTGGTTCCTTAGGTTCAATCAGTTAACCTAGGACAGCAATCACCTTTCCGGAATGAATAATGACATGGAATAATATTTGGATGGAGATAAACCCTTTTTGCATAGAAAATTGCATTATCATGTACAGTATCTCAGCTGGATATGTACGTTTACCAATAAGGATATTGCTTCATGCATTTTTATCATGGGGCTATTTGATTCAGAGATTTCCAGAGGATTCTGCATTGAGGGAGGAATGCTTAATGTTTGTGGAACACGTGATGCTCTCAGAGTTGTTGGGGGTTGGGGGATTGGGAAGGCAGGGGTGGGGGGAGGGGCTGGGGAGCTGGTCTTTGCAGCCTTTGAAAGGCTGCCACTACACCTTCCCAGGGGTCCTTCATTCCACTTAGCAGAGGAGGAACAGCTCACACTGCACAGTGAGACAGAGTTCTGTAAAGAAATGGCACTGAAAATAACCACCATGTCAATTTCAGCTAATGGGACACGGTATGGGCTCATTTCAAAGGGGGAGGGGAGCAGCATGCAGCCATTAAGAAAGAAATGTCCCTGCCATACGTGATCATGCCACCCAAGTGCAGCCAGGAACCAGCAGCACGGGAGAGAGCCCAGCCCAGCTCTCACATGCATCAAGATACCCCTACTACTGTCCATGTCCCAAACAACCATTAGGGAAGTACAATTTCAAGTGATATTAGTAAGAAAATACCTGTTATTCCAAGACCACCACCACTGAGTGGGGCTTCAAAGACTTCCATTGGTTTGAAGAATAAGATGAAGCCCTGAATTCCGCTGCCTCTCTTTCACAGGTGCAACTGTCTGAACATTCAAATGCACACACCTGCTCACCAGCTGACACATTTAGCTGACGGCACCCTTTTAAACTCGGGAAGAGCGAGCCAGCGAAAACCTTCCCTCCTCCTACTCCCAGGGTCACTGAGATGCTCAGACAAGATTCCAGCTATGAAATTTCTGCAGGGCTAGATTCCCACTGAGGAGTATCCATGCCAGTGTGCTGCAGGGGTGTTGAGAGTGTCCACAAGAGCTTTCTAACGCTTTCTGGAAGTAGAGTGCAGAGGCTACACATACAAACACTGGTACCAGGGAGACCCAGGCTTGATCCGGATCTGTCACTCATTCCCCTATGCAAATGCCAGCTCCCTCCTCTGTGGGAGGAGCAACAATAATATCTACCTGGTAAGAGTTGTGAGGATCAGTGAGGAAGGGATGCCCAGACTCCACACACACCACCAGTGAGTGTGGCTGTTGCTAATTCATTTGACATATTAACATTCTGTCATCTCAGCTGGGAGCCCTCAGCTGTCACATGCCATACCAAGAGAAAAGCCAAGAGGCTTGACCTGTATGAGGACAGTAGCACTGCTCAGCTCTGCATCGGGTGCTGTCCACAGCTCATGGAGCTGACCACCAATCATCTTGCTGCCTTCTGCAACAGCACACAGGAATATGTAATTGTCATATTCATAGTCTCTAATGACCATAAATCTAAGGAGAGAAGTGTGGTGGTATTGTGTTCCCCAAAATATTGTGTACCCTAATAAACTTATCTGGGGTCAGAGAACAGAAAAGCCACTAGATACTTAGGCTAGAAAATGTTGGCACTCACGCCTTTAATCCTAGCATTCCAGAGGCAGAAATCCATCTGGGATCTCTGTGAGTTCAAGGCCACATTGGAAACAGCCAGGCATAGTGACACACGACTTTAACCCCAGGGAGTGAGCCTTTAATCCCAGGGAGTGATGGTAGAAGGCAGAAAGATATATAAGGCGTGAGGACCAGGAACTAGAAGCATTTGGCCTGGTTAAGCATTCAGGCTTTCGAGCAGCAGTTCAGCTGAGACCCATTCTGGATGAGGACTCAGAGGCCTCCAGTCTGAGGAAACAAGACCAGCTGAGGATCCGGCGAGGTGAGGTAGCTGTGGCTTGTTCTGGTTCTCTGATCTTCCAGTTCACTCCAATACCTGGCACAGGTTTGATTTTATTAATAAGACTTTTTAAGATTCCTGCTACAGAGAAGAGCCATCACTAGTACTCAGGGAATAATGAAGAGGGTATTTTGTCATGGCAACTATCAAATCCCTATCACTTCTTTCTGATTCTTTGTGGTGGTTAATATTGTCTTTTGACTCTCCGTTTGATCCTCTCCTTGCTGCTGCACAACTTGGACTCTGATCACTTTCAGCTCTTCTTACTTCCAAAAACTTCATCTCCACACACATAGCCATGCCTTTGTGGGCACCAACTGCTATTCTTGGGATGCTCGAATCCTAGACTGTGTTCAGTACATTCCCTGCAGGTGCAGATGACAACCTCTGCAAAGCCTTCTCTAAGTCCCCTCTGTGGTGTTCCCTGACTGACAATACCGTGCCAGAACATTGTAACACAATACAGTGCTCTGTGAATTCACTCAAACATTTGCCAAGCATTGCCACAATCTGGTATTGCTGTAGGCACCAGTAAGTCAATGAGGGGCAAACATAAGCCCCACCTTAAGCATCTCACAGTCCAATGAAGCAGGCTTATAATGACCTGAGAATCAATAGGTAAGTCTGCAGAACACTAGGGCATGAACAACAAGCTTAATGGGCAGTAGGGAGGACTTACCAAGGATCTATCCTAAGAACTACAGGATAACTTCATCAAGAGAAAATGAAGGGAAATTGCTCTGCACAGAGGATACTATATTTGAATATCTGCCAAACATAACATCTTAAAAGAACTTCCCATGATGTAACAGAGATTATAGGAGGATATTACTGGTACATGAATTGATATTTATTTTAGAACATGCTAGAGTTTATTTTTACCAAAAACATGTACATTAGTAAGTTTCAAAATTTAATGACACACAAGAAATTTTATTCTATGTGTGCTAGATAAGTTTTGTCAACTGGACACAAACTAGAGTTACCTGAGAAGGGTGAACCTCAACTGATGAATTGCCTCCATCAGACTGGCCTGTAAGAAAATCAGTGGTCATTGTCTTGATTATTGATTGATGTGGGAGGGCCCAGCCTAATGCAGGTGGTGCCGCCCCTAGGCAGGTGGTTCTGGATGGGGAAGCTGGCTGAGCAAGCCATGAAAGAGCAAGCCCATAAAGAGCGATCTTCCATGGCCTATCCTTCAGTTTCTGCTTCTGGGTTCCTGCCTTGAGCTTCTGTCTTGGCTTCCCTTCATAAAGGACTGTAACCTGGAAGCCAAATAAACCCTTTTCCCCCAAAGTTGGTTTGGGTCAATATTTTTATCACAGCAACAGGGGAGCAAATGAGGTAAAGATAAAATGTCATGATGTATAGGAGAAAGACTGCCAGGGGACACAAGTGAAAGTCTGCAGGTCACATAAAAGTTCTATACATTGATAGTTGTGGTGGTTACAGTTTTATGTTCATTAATCAACCTCCACAAAATTAACATTCATAGTTTGCAGATCTCATTGAATATAAATTCTGCTTTAATAAAACTGAATTAAAGGGTAGTAAGAAATTATTTAGTGTGCATAAAAAAACACAGAACATAGTTCAGAATTCTGCATCTTTTAAAATACATTCACAAACTCCTTTCTAAAATATTTTTTATTCTTTGAAAACTTCACAAATGTATATAATGTATTTTGATCTTTTCCACCCCATACTACCTCCCCTGAGCTATCCCCAAGACTCATCAAGCCATCTTCCTCTGCATTTTATTTCCTCTTTTTGTTATTGTTATAATTATTACTATTATCCCACTTAGTATAATTAGTGCTGAACATGAGTTAGTGGCTATGTGGCCATGCACTGGGGCATAGGCAACCTACCATCATGTAATCCCCAAAGAACAATGACTCCTCCCTACTTCATCAGCCATGAACTGCCAATATCTTATCCTCTAGGGTTGAAATCTCAAAGCCCCCTTCCCTATCCATGCTGGAGTTTTGCCTGGCTTCATCTTGTACAAGTCTTACGCAGGCAACCACAGCTGCTGATAGCTGATGTGCACATCAGCCATGTCATGTCTAGACATCAGCATTTCACAGCACTCCTGCCTATCCTTGGGCTCTTACATTCTTTCCACCCATTCTTCCAAGATGTCCTCTGAGACTTGGATAGAGAGAGGTCAATCTAAATGACCCAACTATGGCTGGGCACTGAAAATCAGTTACTCTTAGCACTTTGAGTGGTTATGGGTTAACCACTATTCAAGCAAAACAAAGCTTCTTTGGCCAAGACACAGAGCAGCACAAACTTATAAGTATAAACACAAATTTTAAAAGGTAATTTAACAACATGCCCATTTAGTGAAACAACATCCCTAGGGCCTGTGATCTCCCCAGTCGTGGGCTTCTAATAAGGTTTACAGTATGAAGCATGAAGAATCCCTCCTGGATTGGAGGATTCAAATCCAATTATAAAGTGGTTCATTACCCTGTGTCCACCATGCAACTACTGCATCAGTGGATATCACTTGGCTGGCAGGTCGGTATGTAGAATGCAGCACTGGCAAGGCTGGTAGAGAAGGGATGAAACCAGCCATCTCAGAAATGGCAGCTATTCGCCAAAGTCATACATATGACTCAATCCTTGACCCTTGCAAATTGTCACTAACAAATTTATGGCTACAATGCCCATTTCCTCACCTTTCCATTCCCACTCCTTCATCTTTAATATTTAGAGCCTTCATTTTTACTGGGTACATAGTTTTCCAGACAATACTCTTTCCCAGAATCTCTGCAACTATTCATTCAGTTGAGTCCTGCTCAATGGTAAAAGTGTCTCAGGGATTCCTGGGGGGGTAAAAAAAAAAAAACTTTAATAAAAAGAGGAAATGTATGCTTCTTTGTCTTTTCTATCTTCTCCACTTAAAATGAAAGTCTATGGCTGGAATCCCAGCAGGAAGTATTCATTAAAAGTAGCCAGACTCTCTGATGGTCAAGGAGAAGCTAGGAACCATCTTAGACCAGGCCTGACTGAGAAAAAGAAACTAGTACTTATTGGAGCTACCATAATCTGAGCTATTTCTGGTTCTTATCCTAACTCATACAAAGAGTTTCTTCATTTTACATTCCACATAAAGCAAGTGTGATTGTCACATTAGTTGGCAGAATCAAACTTCAGGCAAATCCCTAAATACACGTGAGCAACACTGAATAAACTGGGCAGGTTGTATTGATAAATTATACAGCAATAATAATTAAAGATTAAGAGGCCATAGATTTGACTGAGTATGGAGACAGTTAAGGAGTTGGGGAGAGGATAAGGATGGGGAATGATGTAAATACAGCACTCATATATCAAATTCTCAAAGAAATAAATATAAGTAAAATTTCAAAGTGAGACTATAAAAAAGATTTGGTCTAAATCTGGACAACTCAAAAAGTTATGTCTTTCAGGGTCTCCCTTGATCATGAAACCTATCATTAGGTTGAGATACAAGTGATTTTTTTAAACTATCTTGGTGATAGAGCACATTAATTAAGGTAAGGCATAAAGAACAACAGAGGTGAGCTTGGTAACGGCCATCTTAGCGAACTTCAGGAGTGTCTTCTGAAAAAGAACAATGATGAAGCTGAAGAATGGGCTAGGGAGTGGTCAAGAGCTTGGAAAGGTAAGGAACAAATGATTTAGGATACTCAAACCTCAGAGGGTAAGGCTGAGCAGAGATGAGCCAGATAAAAACCATCACACTCTAGAATCATGAAGGAAGCATCCAATACATGCGTGCAACAAGACTGCCATTGAGCAAACGTACCACCCAGGTAGGCCAACTGATTAAGTCCATTACACCATGATTTGCTCCCCAAATGCATTTCTCATGTTTCAAAGTGATTAGGCAACACATTGTTGTGAGACTTTGCTCATTTGCTTCACACAGCCCTCTGCAGTAGGCACTATGCCCCTATATTTATGGACCGGCAAACTGGGAATTCAAAGGTTAAATAGCTTGCCTAAGGTTGCACCAAAAGGCAACAGTCAAAGTCCATAGTGTCTGTGCACTGGTCGCCTGGATGCAATGTTGCCTCAGCCTCCATGAGACACCCAAGCCCTCCAGGAGTGCCCAGACCTGAGGTAAATCACTAGGATTAACCACTTGCAGTGTCAACATGGCCACTGGGTACTCCCTAGTGTCGCCAATGAGGTGCTTTTCAGAAACCCAACAGAGTTCTGGTTTATGGAGTGGCTGATATACAGGGTTTCTCATGAAAATGTAGCACAACAGGAAGGAAGTTCAAGGTGCACACTTTTGTCAGAGCAGCCAAAGTGAGAGGTGAAGAACTGGAAGTCAAGCCTTGGATGTGCGACAACTGAATTCAGCAAAGCAGCCACATGCACAGAGCGACAGAGCAGATGTCAAGGATTAGCTCATGAGCCATGGAATGCAAAGCAGGAGGCACAGGGGCACAGAGAGAGCATAGCTCCAGAAACAACAGTGCACAAGACTCGAAGGCTGAGTGACCAAGTAGTGTAAGTCCAATTGACACAAATCAGTTGAAGAGTATATATAAGTCTAATTTCTTAGAAAAAAATGTAAAGAAATATGAGAAACCTCTGTTGCTTCAGCTTGCTCATAATTAACTAACTATTAAACAGCACCCCATTCTCCCCTGAGGACCATGCACTCTGCAATATTCTCTTGATGATATTAATAGGATCTACCACAAGACTTAATGCACTGACTTGAATCTGAGGTTGCTCCTGTTTCAGACCTGACCAAGAACTACATAATCGCTATGGTAGATTCAGAGGGATAGGATCCATAGGCATCAACCCTGAGACTTTGGGTGACATTATTAGGAAGGACAGCCCATCCTCAACACTCAAGCTAGCCAAATGAATGCACAAAGCTGCTGGGGAGTCATCGTCACTGTACTGTGGATAAAACGTCTATAAATGAAGCCAGCATGACGAAAAGGAGAGCCAAGAGCTGAGGGATGGAGCTGGTGGAGGGAGGAAGCATTTGCTCACTCAGATGCACCTGGTTGACCATCCACAGCTAACCCTGGGGACTCTTCAGTAATATGATCAAATATATTATCGTCTGCAGTTGGTTTCAGTGATGGTCAATCTGTCATCACGTGCTTCTGAGCCCTCCACCGCAGTGTGCATTTCTGAGCTCTGTCATGCCTCACTGTATACCACAGACTCCTCAAGAGCAAAGAGGTGTGCATAGCACAGGGCAGCACCAAGCACAGTGAGGCAGACACAAGCCTCACTGAATTCATTTGGATCTATTAAATGTGCCCATGCAAAGACTGTTGTCCGTGTTCTAGACTATCATGGTCTCCACTTTCATTCCATGGATGCTACAATGCCCCCTCTTTATTTTTCAAACTTACTGTATCTAAAGTTTAAGCAAGTTCAATGTCAAAAATCCTCAAAGTTCTTTGTTCAGCTGCACACAGTCCTACCGATTTGGACCCATCCCCCGCCCAGCTTTTATTTTACTCCAAAAACATCCTTTAAGGAAATTCAGGGCTGGTACTCAAAATCAAATCTCGGCAAGGTAAATGCACTCCTTTATACAAAAACAAAACAAAACCAAAAAAGACTGAGGAATACATCATTTAAAGTAATAAAAAAAAAACAATTTATGATCCATCTCTGATTTTCAAATGCAAAATGGGACCGAAAAGATGTCTGCATATAATGGATTTTGCTAAAGTCCTACACTTAGAATGTAATAGTGATAGATTCTAGAAAGGGAAAGTCCTCCACTGTCCAGTATCTGTATTGTCCACATCCTTGTTCTCTCATGCTCCTTAGCAAGCAGATTCAAAGAGATGGTGAGGCAGTGGACACCCCTCACAGGACATTTAGCAAGGTGAGTTGGAGGACAGGGAGAGGTTGACTCCAGTCTTTCCTGGGGCACACCCTAGTCTCCTCACAAGCATCAGACAGATTTACACAGATTCCCTTATAGGATGTTGAGGTTGGTGAGGGGAAAGGAAAGGAACAGTTGCCAATGCTAAGTTTCTCAAGGGTGTGAATAAGCCCCTGCAAGATCAGAAGGACTCCTCTCCATCAAGTCAGGCCTGTTATCTAGGGTTCTAATTCTACCTGTTCTGACCAGGTCAACTCACCATCTTGAAAAGGAGGCCACTTGGACCCTGAGACTTTGGACTGTGCCTGCCACCAAGGTCTGTTCAGAACTGGAAAATACATGTATCTACAAACAGAAATGAGCCCTTGCTCTGGAGAGATTGTGAGCATTGGCTGAGGAGTCTCCCTGGGCCGCCTCCTGTGTACCTGTCTGAAGGAAGCATTCAGGAACTGCCATGTCTTTAATCACTTTAAACTCAAGGAAATGCTGGTGTCAGAACAGCATTTTTTTCTTCATGTAATCAAAACCTGTGAACCCAAACCTAAATTCTCAAAGACACCTTAAGTGGAATGGACATCTTTCAATAACCAACATCATAATGTCCCCCATGGGTCACCATCCCAAACAGACAGGTGATGGTGATGTGCATGGAGCCTTGCTCTGCAAGGTACTTTCAGGAAACAATCAGCTTAAGACATCACCCACCCAATTCACTTTGACTCAGATGAATAGTGTCACTGATCCTTAGAAACAGAAACAGCAATCGCAGAGTCATGGTGACAGCTGACTCACTGCTAGCCAGTCTTTGGAATTTTTTAAAAATAGTATCATTCTGTAGTTAAAGTTTTCCTGTATCCACCCAGCTCCTGTGTCCTTGCATTTCCACAGCCACTCAGACCCAAATAAACATGTACAGGCTAATATTATTTAAAACTGCCTAGCCATTACCTCAGGCCTACCACTAACTAGTTCTTACACTTAAACTCAGCCCATTTCTGTTAATCTAGATGTTGCCACATGTTCTGTGACTTTACCTGTGTGCCTGTTACATGCTGCTCCCTGGACAACAGGCTGGCATCTCCTGACTCAGCCTTCCTCTTCCCACAATTCTCTTCTCTGTTTGTCCCGCCTATACTTCCTGCCTGACTACTGGCCAATCAGCATTTTATTTATACAGAGCGATATCCACAGCACTTCCCCTTTTCTTTTTGTGTTTGGATTTTTTAAAAATAGTATCGTTCCCCAAAAATAAAAATAAAACTCAAATATATGATCATGGGTAGATGTTGCTACCAGTCCAACTAGAGGCAGAGGGTAATTAGTGGACAGTTGGATCATCTTTACTCATGCATGCATGGGATGAATATGTAGTCAGCACACAGTTCTGCCCCAGAAGCTGAGGATACAGCAGAAAACAAGACAGCCAACTTCCTTGTTCTCATAGTGGATATGTACCAGTGAAAAGGCCCAAGTAAAAACAAGGACACAGATGAGCAACAGAGACAAGATTATATAGTGGCAAGTCCTACAAATGGAAAAGATCAAGTGATGTGACATAAGGAACCTGATCTAGAGGCAGACAGACTGTGACCTGTGGCTGAGCATTGCTCTAATACCTATGCAGGCATCAGTCATGAGGAAGGACTGACAAAGGGGAGATGGGCAGAGCTGAGGGAAAGAGCCAGTGATGGGCAGGTTTTCAAGAAGGCTCTTGAAGTTAGGTTATATTGGTGTCTGTCCTCAACACAATGATCATTTTCTACCACTTGACCCCACTCATCTAAAAGCATCTGTTGGGTCCACTCCCTGGTCACCGAGCAGCCAAATGCCCACTCTTCACCTCCCCAAAGGAAGACCACTAAGTGTTGTTTATGAGCCACCAACAAACGGGAGAACAAGGGCCAGGGCTCCAAGCTAGGAACAAACTTCGGCTACTCAGAAAAGAAAGAGAAAGGAGGGTATCTGGCTTATGTTATCATCAGTGATGGGATAAGAGTTGGTTTGGTTGGCATCAGTGCACAGTCTTGGAGTGCTTAGTTTCTGTACTGTGAGCACGGAAAGACTTCATGCACATCAGGGCAAGAAACCTGGCCATCTATGCATGGTCCTCACAGTCTACTGCCTGAGATACAGGTAGGCCATTTTTACCACTCCAGTACCAGCACAGGGACAAGATAAAACTGACACATTTCATCAACCTTGTTTTATCCATAATTTAATCTATCTGAAATCAGAATGGGTCACATGATAACCACTGGCCAGGCAGTGTAGCCTGAGCAGGGGCCTCAAAACCAACAACTTCTTGGAAGAAGATTCTGGGGGCAATAATGGAGTACACCAGGAATGATGCCAGATCCACAGCCTTGATGCACCTTAGTTTAATAATACTAGGGAGCCTGAGAAGAGGGACACATTGGGAACTGGGGTGCTCTATAAGGGTCAGACTCTGGAAATTTTAGGCATTCTTGGACCGATTTCCTTTTTTCTGATAGATGAATATACAGGACTAGTGGAAGATGGATGTCTAAGGATAAGGATGCTCTTTCAATGAATACAAAATTCTAAATGCAATAGTAGTGTCATGGTCTAATTAGCGATGTTTTATTCTTAGTAATTACATGCATCAAAGTGCATCTTACAGATTCTAGGAAATCTGAGAACATTTATGAAGCATCCAGTGGCTGCCAGGAATTTTATATGTGCTATATGGCATGCAATCTTCACAGCAACACTGTGCGCTCCACCTTGCAGATATTAATAAGTATCTTCAATGGAACATGTTTTCAAATGAACCACATGCATTTAAGGAGCAGGTCATTCTTCAGTGACACCATGGCAGGCAGAGGTCATAGCCTCAGACATGTTCTTCCTATATTGTCTTGTGTCAATATCCCAATAACTCAGGCATGGTGGCACATTCCTGTCCCAGCATTTGGCATTCTGAAGCAAGAGGACTCAATTCAAGGACCTCTTGGAATATGTAACAAGACCTTGTTTTGAAAATAAAATGGAAACTTTAGCTTCCCTGCTATGATTATTAATCTTAATTGTCAACTTGATGAGATCTAGGATTATCTGAGAAATGAGCCTCTGGGCATGCTTACTGAGGGATGATCTTGATTAGGTTTACTGAGGTGGAAAGAACTATTCAACATTCTCTGGTCCAAGAGCCTGGGCTACATATATGGCATCTGTGGCCAGGAATCAGAGAGAGATGAATGCTCACTTTTCATTTTTAAAAATACATATCTGTCTTGAGGTCCCTCTGTGATGATGGACTGTAACCTTGAACTGTAGGCCACAATAAACAATAAATCCTCTCTTCCCTTAAGTTGCTTTTTTCAGGATATTTTATACAAAGGAAACTAAGACACTTGCTCAGACCTTGTGGGAAAAGGTCTTTTTTTTTTTTTTTTTTTTTTAGGTAATTAAGACTTATAAAGACATAGAAAACTTTCATGGGTCAGATGGTAATATCCCCTGGGCCTGTTTGGGGACCAGACTCAGAAGGGTATAAACAATGGAGGATGGGAAGTGCCAGGCCTCTCCTGTTCATTGAGAACTAACTGGGAACTCTAACATCATTTAGTGGTTTCCAGCAAAGCTGCATCCAGGGCTTAAAACCAGGAGGAATCCATATCTTGCTCGTATCTCTTACTTGGGAGATGGTGGTCTAGGACTGATTTTAAAACAGCACACTGATATAGAAGAAAGGGAATACTGTTTGCCCACTAGACTCAGTAATGGTTCTAAGGTAGAGTTTCATTGGCTCAGCTTAGGCGTCATACCTATCATACCCATCTCTTAGCTAATTGCAGATTTTGTGGTAACTGGCTTGAGTCTCCTGTCATCCATGAAACTAGGGGGTGGGGTCAGCCTGGTCCAAACAACAGGAATTAGAAAAGTTTTTACAGAATCTCACTCTATACCCTGCAAAACATGAGTCATGATGAGGCCTGATGATGACCTTACCACCCTCTACCAAGATGCTAAAGAGACTAATAACCAAGTTCAATTTACCCAGAACAGAGATTTTTTTGAAGGCAAGATTATTCAGATAAACTATAAGCAATGATGCATAACCACCCAATGACAAAAGGACCAATAAATTATGACATCTCTCATCACATAGCCAGGAAGAAGCATGGACAAGGTCATCAATGAAATTATAGGTTTCCCAAAATCCATGCAGAGCCACCTACTGCCAGAAATATAATTGCCCCCTCAAACACTGTGATGTTTTTCGTATTTGTAGTGCCCAATGCTGTGCTTGAAGAGTACTGCTAATCTCTACTTCCTGAGGATTCTTCAGGGTGTAGAGAGATACACAGGGTCACGCTGACTCTGGCCATCCATAGTAGCATCCAGAATGCCTGCTAGAGGTCATGGGTGTCACTGTGAATCACCAGAATAGGAAGAGCTCGATTTTCTGCAGTGCTTGTTAGCATGAAAATAATCATGCACTTCCTTCCTATTGTTCAGTAGCAGAGCCACAGGGGTCAGCTTGAGAACTGCACATCCACAAGGCTCACCAAATGAGCCAGTCATGATGGAAACAGCAATCTATCTACGCGGACCCATATCAGCAGACTTCAGTGTGGACTGCCTCTAGACACTGGGCAATTTTCTGTCATGTTCTTCTGGAAATCAAGATTTGGGGTGAAGCAAAGGAAGAAAGCACTCATTTATTTTAGAATATTTTCTTGAGGGATAGGGGTGTAGCTCAGTGGTGAAGAGATTGCCTAGAATGAAGAAGATTGAGTGTTCGACTCATCACATACAACACACACACACACACACACACACACACACACACACACACACACATACACACACACCTTCTGAAATCATGTTTCCAAAGTGGAAGGCTAGAGTTTGACCCAGGTGCTCTGGCTGAAACAACTGTCTGACCACTGCTAGCCACATCCTATGAGTCTGTGATGTTTTTCCTCTTATCTGAGATGAGCAAGAGCCACAGAGACACACAACCTCAAGAAACTGCTCCTCTGCACAAATCATGGAAAAGCTGATCCTCCCAAGGTATATTCCAACAAAGCTGTTGGCTCACTGCAGGGCAATGGAGAAATGTAAGCCCTCTATCATTCCCATACAATGCTTTAGATTGCCCAGAACAGGAGGAAACATCTCTTTTTCTAGCAGCCTGCCTCCACCTGAGCTCCCTTGTGTGTTGTATGGAACTGGACTAAAAGGATTGCTTAGCAGAGCTGGGGTACCCAAGCCTGCACATTCTGAAGAAAGGGCTGTTCTGTGGCCAGGTAGCAGTATTCCCTGGGAGCCCTAGGAATATCTTGCCTCAGGATAGTTCTCTATGTCACTAAGAACTTAGGCCACACCAATAATATGACAATATGGGGGCCTACAGTGAAGAGCTGTTTGTGTTAGCCTGCAGTTTGGGGGAACACCATATTGCTTGTTCTAAGGGGAAAAGGCCAAAGGGAAAAGTAGCTAAAGTCAGTCACTTGGCACACTATGCTTATGGGAAAGCGCCCTTAAAAACTCCTGGACACTGAGCCCCAGGCAACTTCTTGAGATGGTTTGTGCTATCACTGGTGCTGGGCAGTTTCCCTAGACTCCACAGAGAAGGCCTACCTGGAAACTCAGAAACTCAGATGTGTAGTCCCAAGATACACACTTCCGGATTCTTCTCTGTGGGTCTTTTTCTTTTGCTGATTTTAAAGCATCCAGCCCCACTGTACTAAACATTACCTGTAAGTTTGGGAGACTTTTCTGAGTTCTATGATGGCTGGCAAATCATAGATACCAAACATGGTCAAGAAGACCCTCCAGTCTAAACATGGAAGGAAGGAGAAAATGTCACAAGAAGAAAACATCTCCTGATTGTTCCAGAATCAAATTTCTTAGTTTGGGGCTTAAGGTGTCAACAGGAAATAAAATGGTGTGTGTACAAGAACTGCATAGGACACTGAAGACAGACAAGACACTGAGGCTGCTGGGAAGTGAGCAAAGGCATAACTTACCACTCTGCCATGCTGCTGTGGAGACTGCTTTGTCCAACCAGTTCCGGAGCACTTCAACTAACCTTCACTTCTGGGAAGGAGTACCTATTCCCTCTTGATTAAAACATCCAGTCTCAGAAATACAATAAAACTTTCCAAAGTGATCAGGGGAGACTGGAGCAATGAGAGCGATACATAATGCCTCTCCCTTCTTCCTGTTCACTTCTGATTGCTGTCTAGTCATGTGCCATGGCGACAATCGTACAATCCACATTTAATGCTCTGTACCTGGACCCAATGCCAGGGACTCCGTGCTCCATTCACATCCTTACCCTTCTCAATTCATTGAAAACCACTTGAAGCAAAAATCATTTGAAAGAAATTACCTCTGTGTATTATACCATGAGCAGTGAAAAATGTCCCACGTGAGACCCGAGGGTCCCGAAGCAATAATTTTTTTTCCTGAAGAGCAAGATGTAATAAGTCAGGGAAAAGAAGTCCCCATGACAACAAGAAGAGGAAGGAAATAAGTGGAAAATCAGAGGATTCGAGTCTTTTACAATACAAGGCATCACTAATTTGTACTTGGGAATCTGTCTTTGGGTTTAAAATCCCGGAAAGGTATGTGCTCTTTCTTGATTTTCTGCCTGCCTGGGTGATATTATTCAAGTTCACTACACCGCAGAAGAGGTGGGGACCAGGTTCACCTGGGATGGAACCAGCTTCTTTTCCAGAGACTTCCCCCCACCTCCTGACCCAGAATGATAAGATTGTGCTATGGTATTTACAGCAAAGCTGGTATTCCAGAGGATTCAATAGACAAATTTTGAACAAGGAGGCTAGGGAAATGGCCTGGTCAATAAGTGTTTGTGGCACAGTATGAAGATCTCAGCTCAGAGCTCCAAAACCTAGTTTTTAAAAAGCCAAAATGGTGGTGAGTGCTTATAACCCCATCATTGGGGAGGCAGGTGATCCCTGGGGCTTGATGGCTAGCCAGCCTAGCCTACTTGGTGAGTTTAAGGTTCCAAAAAGAGACTCTGTTTCAAGAAATAAGGTGGTCAACTCTTGAAAAACAACACGTGAGGTTGATCTCTGGCCTCCCTCCACACACAGGTGTACACACACATGAACAGACATACACACATGCATATGTACACATGCACAAATACCAAACAAGAGGATCTTTCATGTCCTATGCCTGGGGTCATTTTCTAAGCACTGTACCTCATTTCTTTCTGAAGAAGAAACTCGCTTTTTGGATTCTTTGCTTACTGCCCCCAGCCTGAGTCCTGAGTGGCGTCCCACATCTCCAAACTCTTCTTTGATGTGCCCCAAATTTTCAGAGGACTAAAAACGTTTAAAAGTATTATCCTTTGAAAGAGTAATGCCTCCCACGTCTCATAATTTGTGCGCTTTGTCCCAAGCTGATGGCATCATTTTGGAAGACTGTGGAAACTTGAGAAAGAAGAGCCCAATGGGAGGAAGTAGGTCACCCCGGGCAGGTCCTCAGGGGTGTTTTATCCCTGGTCTCTTTCCACCTCACTCTCTCTGCTTCCTGTCAGTCACAATGTGAACGGACCTGCTCCTCCACCACAAACATGAGCCAAAACAAATCCTTCCTCCACTACGTTCCCGTGTCAGGTCTATCATAGCAATGGAGAAGGAAAGGGCACATCAGAGGGCTTCTCATGGACATAAATGAGAAACATGAGACAAAGAAAATGCATGCTAGAGCCTTCTAGGTACTTAGTTTGCATAGCCCCTGTCTCCCTGACACTGTGACTCTCCCAGGGCTCTACCTTCTAGGACCTCCTTCTATTCTTTCTTCTTTTTCCAGAACATCATCATCATCATGAGAAACAGAATTCAATTCAATGGGACCAAGGGGCTGCTATCAGCTAAGGCTCCTTCTATGTTATATTTTACTTAATCCAATTAACAGCTGTCTAGCAAAGGTATTGTGTGTTCTGCTTTGTTTGTGAGATGGTACAAGGAAATCCCAGCCACTAGCACACAGTCATACAGCTTGGAATCAACAAACTCAACTTTAAAACCTGACTGTACACCGACTGTAAACACAACCATAATAGAAGACTAGGGTGAAACTTGGGTGATAAAGTATGTGAGCCCCCACGCTAAGCCTAATCGCCCAGCCTCAGCTCTCTGTGTAAGGTAGCACGCTGTGTGCTGAAGAAGTGGGAAACCCTGACTCTAGGACTATGAAGTGTGAGCAAGGATGAACACATGTGTGCGTGGGTGTTGGGACATGTTTTATTCTTCCATTATACACTCAGGTGATCAGTAACCCTAGACATTGTTCATAATTCTAGTCATAAGGTATCCCAGTATGTTCACCTCCTCATTTCGAGGGGTCCTTGTGAATGGACTGTTTTTGACTCAAAGACATGGGGCCCCTTTGTGTGTAAACAGGCTTGGAAGCAGGTGAAAGGGACGGCGCCCACACCATCTGGGAGGTAGCGCTCCCTCTTTCCAAGCTTCTACATATGGATTTCCTCCGTCCTCCAGCTTTGTTTTCTGCACTGCAGAGAATCCAAGACAGGACCTCGAGCAGGCCAAGGCAGGCTCTGCTACCGAACCTCATCACCAGCCCCGAATTTCTTAACCAAGAACAAGACGTCATCAAATATTAAGTGGTTGAGTGTTTCCTGGTGGAAAATTTCCTAAAATATTTAGGTACACACTAACCTTCATTTTCCCCACTATTTATTTTTAACTGAAATACTATAAACATAGATGTGTTTGTGAAGGTAGTTCAAGGTGAAATGAATTCACGCCACACACCATGCTTTCCTTTGCTCTTCTCAACAGGAAGTTTCAGACACTGGTTCATGTCTATCTACACACTGCTGACTCATCCTTTTCAACAACTGCCTTGAAAATCTGCTGGAGATATGTCATAATTTGCTTAAGAAGACTTAGGCTGCTGTCCCTCAGGCACTCGCTGATTCCATGATTCTTTACCCCTAAATGCCATAGCCATGCCTCTACAAAGCCTGGCTCTGCCCTGGCTTCTACCTTCTACCATTCCCACTGAAATTTCCCTCTGTTCTCAGAATATCATCATCATAAGAAACAGCATTCGGTGATTCAACATCTGGCAGTCTTCATCATTAAAAGTAAAATGGGGAACAGCAAGACGGTACCTGCCTCCAAGCAAGACAACCTGAGTTCAATCTCTGAGACACATATAGTGGAAGGAAAGAACCAACTCCCAAAGTCATTGGGACTTCCACATGCATGCTATCCCATGGGCACACACACACACACACACACACACACACACACACACACACACACACACACAAATTAAATAAATAATAACATAATAAAAATACAGCAAAAGTACAATGTAAATTGTACATGTCTCTTTTGCTGGACAACTGAGACTTTGCAAACTGAATACTGAGTGACAAATGCACACCAGCTCAAATTCAGTGACATCCAGTAACAGACGCAAATGAATGAAGTGTCTGAGTGTTGGAAATGAAACAGGTCCTGAAAATTGTGCTGCACATAGTTACTGAAACCCATGCACCTGAAAGAATCCCTGAGTCCTGGACACTGAGAATAGAAGACAGAGATCTACAAAGCATCAAGAAGGGTTTTTTTTTACATACATTTCTTCTTGGTGACACTCATGGGAACTGTAAATGCCCAACCTCTCCTGCAGAGCATGAAGCTTGAGATATCAACCTCGCTTGCAGGGCATTTAGCCTGGGGTATCAACCTCTCCTGCAGGGAATGTGGCATGGGTTATCAACCTCTCCTATAGGGCATGTGGTCTATGTGATGATATATTGTGCACCCTAATAAAACTTATCTAGGGATAGGAGGACAGAGCAAGCCACTAGATTAGGCATAGAGGCCAGACAGTGATGGCACACACCCTTAATCCTATCACTTGGGAGACTCTGTGAGTTCAAGGCCACACTGGGAACAGAGCCAGGCGTGGTGGCACACACCATTAATTCCAACACTTGAGATCTCATGCCTTTTCTTGGGAAGCACACACACCTTTAATCCCAGGAAGTAAGATGGCAGGGCAGAAAAAGGTATACAAGGCATGAGGAAACAGGAAGTCCTTCTCTTTACACTGAGGATTTCGTAGAGGTAAGCTAGGGGCTAAAGCAGTTCAACTGAGACCCTCAGGGGTGAGGACTCAGAGGCTTTCAGTCTGGGGATTCGTGGAAACAGGATCGGCTGAGGAGTTGGCGAAGTAAGGTTGACTGTGGCTTGTTGTGCTTCCCTGATCTTTCAGCTTTCAACCCAATATCTGGCTCTGGATTGTTTTTGGTTTTTTTTTTTTTTATTAGTAAGACCTTTGAAGATTCATGTTAGATTTCTGGGATATCAACCTCTCCTGCAGGGCATATGGCCTGGGATATCAACCTCTCCTTCAAGGCATGCAGCCTGGGCTATTAACACAGGGCTTTTAGACACAGTAGCAATTCTCATAGGAGATCAGGCAGATCACTGCTGAGTAATACCAAAAATTCTCACGGTGACTGAGATTCTAAATTAACTAAAAGAACACAGTTTCTACATGTAAGAGCAAGGAGAACAGGACATCCCCAACTCACAACTGGCAAGAGTGAACAAATCTATACAAGCCTCCTGCAGAGAAATATAGTAAGATAAATCAAAAAGCCTTTAAATCATTCGGAATGTCCAAGTTTTGATTCTGTGATGTATGTCCAGGAAGTACATGTGTTTATGTAGGGTTGTGTGTGCATGAGTATACGTGGGGGGAGGGGGAGCATGGTGGCACTGACTTGTGACCCCAACATTTGGAACCTTAAGAAAGAAGATCCTGAGTTCCAGGCCAGACTGAACTCTGCAATGTGAAAACAAGAAAAAAAAAAAAAAGGAATGAAGGGAGGGAGAGAGACTGACAGAGAGGGAGGAAATACACATGCGTGTGTACATACATGAATGGGTGTGTTCTGTATGTGTTTGCTCACTGTAATGTTTGTTCTAACACTGAAAGCAATTCAAATGTCCATCTGCATGAAGCCAGTTAAATGCAGCCCACTAGACCCATATCATATTATAAACACGACACTGCCAATAAAATTCATGTGCTAATGGAGTAGTGCTCCAACTGTGGGTCACAAATCATTAGTGAGCCATAAAAGCAATTTAGAGAGTCATGGCCAGCTTTTTAAATAGAATAGAGAGTAAAATGTTTAAGAATACACTGGATATAGTAAGAGTAAGTGGTTTCACGAAACTGTTTTATAAACACGTGTGCATTTATTCTAGGTAATTATACAAAGTACATTTTGTACCATTAGGGTATAGTAAAATAAATAAATAAAAGCTCCTGTAGTAATGGGAAATTCAGATACACAAGAATATGCAAATGGTCTGTTTAATTAGAAATAAACAGAGGTGGCTCAAGGGTGTAGTCAGTGGACTACCACTTGCCTAGTGCATATAAAGCCCTGGGTTCAATGCCCAGCACAAGAAAGCAAAGCATCAGAACACAAAGGGGCAGGAGCGTAACTCAGTGTGTGCGAGATGATCACCTACTTCACACATACAAGATCCTAGGTTCAATCCCCAACACCAGATCAAAAACAAAGGAATTGTAAACTTTAAGACATAATCCCAAATTTGAGCTAACACGATCATCAAACACATATGCATGCACATGCTCAGAAAAGAAAGGCCCTGGGGGCAGCAGATGTAGAAAATTGCAATCTTTCTCTCTGTGTTTTAGCTGTTTTCTAAATTTCCTGTCGTGAGTAATTATTACGTTAACAGCCAAAAGGGGGCTATTTTTCAAGGATGGTTGTGTTAAGTAAATCACAGTCTTAGACAATTCCTCAAAGCAGGTTGCTGACGACAGAACAGATAAATGCCAAGCTTGGGAAGCCATCCATTCCTCAGATGCCCTGCTAGGAAAGGTATCCTTAGGAAAGTTGCAGACCAGGGCACTTAGGAGAGCAGCATGAGCCTATAAGATGGTGGATAAGGAAAACAAAATAGCTCAGAATTAGAAGTGTGCTGTGTCTCTTCTCATAATAACACCCACAGGTGATTGCTTCTATCAGAAAGAAAGAGGGAGAGACAGAACAGAACAGAGAAAGAGGAGATCACGCATGCTGCAAAGTCCAAGGGGAACCCAGGGAAGCTTGCATTTGAGAGACAGTAGCAAAAGCCTGCTGAGGCAGCCATGCAGTGCAGCCCCCAAAGCCTTCCGCAGTTATGTGAATTTTCAATGGCCGAGAACACGATGATAAACTCATGGCGTTCACTCATAAAGAGCCAATGAGGTGACCAATGATTTGACCTCTTCGGAAAGCTGATGAGGATTTTTACACTCCAGCTCTACTTCAGGTTCAGGTGGTGGTGGCTTTACACTCAGGAGAACATGTTATTTTTCTTTTGAAAAAGAACTTGGCAGATCCCACTCTCATATGGCAAACTAAGCAATGATGACTTCATTTAATCTTGCCCCACCTCCAGCAGTACCGCAGTGGGTTTGGCTGCTGGAGCTGCTCAGCAAAGACTAGTGTGATGCAACTTTGCTGTATTCGCTGTTCCTTGCTTCCCAGATCTTTCTCCACTGTCACTAGGATCGTGCCATCAAAACGTTGGTGCTGTGCAAGAAGGGTCAAGGGCAGCTCCCTTGTGTGTGACTCAGAAAGAATTCCTGAGGAGAGAGTGCTCACTGGTGGGAAAACCTGGGAGAATGCGAACCATCTGCTGTGAGGCAAGCCCATTAGAGACTCAAAAACGATTGATGGTAGCAGAATCTGACGACTCAGACAAACTAAGTCATTTCTTGACTCTGGAAGAACTCCTGAGCCTCATAAATAGTATGTCAGGAACAAGAGGTAACAAAAGGGAAAAAGGAGAGTTAAGAAAAGATCTTACTCATGTAGACAAACCATCCTTCTGGGTACTGCTGTGGAAGTCTGGGTTTAAACCAGGATGGTTTGAGAACGTGTGTGATTTCACTGGGGGTCCTCATCATGAATGTGATGTATGCATGCATTGCTCACACTGTTCACAGACAATCACTCAATCAATCACCCAATATTAGAAAGTACAGCTCCCTAGCTGGAACCAGTGAGGGCTTGAGAAAAGATTATCTCCATGCCTAAGTAGCACAATGGGCAGAAACACCCTCCTGTCTGCACTCCTGCCTACAGGTAGCTGGCTTCTCCTTTTTAAAAATGTCCACATCTCCTTCTCTGCCTTGCTAGTATTTATGTTCCAGAGCTTTCCATGTGTCACTCATTTGAACCTTGTAATCCCTTTATGAAGGATATAGTTAATTCCTTCATATTAGAAATAAGTAAACTGGCCGGGCGGTGGTGGCGCACACCTTCAATCCCAGCACTCGGGAGGCAGAGCCAGGCGGATCTCTGTGAGTTCGAGGCCAGCCTGAGCTACCAAGTGAGTTCCAGGAAAGGCGCAAAGCTACACAGAGAAACC
>CABHPP010149086.1:0-31197 GCA_902168425.1 Peromyscus attwateri | reverse complement strand
GAAAAAAAGAAAGAAAGAAAGAAAGAAAGAAAGAAAGAAAGAAAGAAAGAAAGAAAGAAAGAAAGAAAGAAATAAGTAAACTGAGTCACACACAATTACCCAAGGCCACACAGCCAGCAGGTGGCACAGTAAATATTCAGAGTCAAGCAGTTGACTTAAGAGTCCATGTCATCTGACTGGCCCATATTCTTAAGGACACAGGGAATAGATCCTTAAGACAGAATCTCAGTCTCTCTCCCCAGAGTCACTTGAGTATGGTAAAACACTGTGACCTTCCTCTGGTCACTCTCTACCCATATACCCTTGCCTTTTAGTGTCTAAGAGATCAAGCCAGTTTCCCACAGGGCTAGCTTTATTTCTTACTGACTAAAAAGCAAAGTAAAATAAAAGAGAAGGAATGGGGGACTCTCCGGGCAAGTTGTGCATTGGATATATACAAATAAAATGGCTTTAATAAAGGAAGGGTGTGGGAGGACATCTATCAGACACCTGGTGCCTTTGGTAAGCCAGCTAATCCTCTGCACGGAGTCTTAGGGATGGGGATGGCAGAACCCTAGATCCTGAGCTTTGTTTGAGGGCTGGGAATGAGAACAATTTGCCTTTTAAGGTGACCAAAGTAGCCAGTGACGTTTAGGACATAGTTAACATTGATTCTCCACAAAAGCCTGATTGTGCCAACCCACTTTCAGTAGCATCTCCCAGGGCGGTCATCTAATAAACTGGAATTTTAAATAAGCTGTATTCTGCTGCCACTCAACACTGTGAAGAAAGAATCACTCTTAGAACCGAAGAGAACGGAGCTCAGTGAAGAAGCCTGGCTGCAGATGGGCTGTAAGTTCTTCCTGGTGTCCTTCTGCACTGCTAAGATTGAACCCAGGACCCTGAACATGCTCGTCAGACTCTCCGTCTACCTGCCCTGGAGCTAGTCCCTTACTCACATCTACCACGCCTTCCTGCTACCTCAGTGAGTGTGATGGTTAAAGTGACCGTCAATCTGACAGGCTCTAGAATCGTGTAGGAGACAAACCTCCGTGAGGGACCGTCTAGATTGAGTTCATGGAAGTGGGGAGATCCACCCCACGTATAAGCAGCTGGAGCCCTGGACTGAACAAAAAGGAGAAAATGAGCCGAGTGCCAGCATTCATCTCTTGCTGCTTCCTGACTATAGATAAAATGTGACCAGCCGCCTCACACTCCTGAGACCATAGCTAGAGCAGGTCTGCCATTATGCCATCCCCCATCATGACGGACTGTACAAACAGTGAGACAAAATAAAGTCTTCATATGTTGCTTTGGTCGGGTGTTTCATTCAGTTGCTTTGGTCATCACCGCAGTGAGAAAAGCAACTAATGCTACCGATCTCCTTAAAAGACACCTCTAAGTATAAATATGCATTTAAATCATAAAACAAACATACTCAGTGCTTCTCAAAAACAGAATGTCAGGACATGTATCTGGGTAAATATACTCTGAAGTACTCTTCCACTTCCTGGGGACAGTCACCCCCAAGTACACATAGAATGTCACTTGTCATTATGAACATGGAAGGAAAAATGACTGGACACCAGCCTCTCAAGACTGTCTACACTGTTTACACATGTAAACATCCTGATGGGCTCTGGTTTCCAGGACAGGGGTCAGCAGGGGTCAACACAGGGCACATCAAAGTCAAAGTGAGTCAGGTGACTTGAGGATGTTTGCTCACTTCAATGTGAGAGACAGCTTAGAGTGAAAGGGTGTGTCACTGTCACCTAGGCAGATGCCAACAAGGGAAAAAATAAGCCTTTTTAAGAAGCAAAAAGAGACCAAGGTTATTAGCCCTTTTTAAAGTTACGATTCAACATTACCCTCAACCAAGAACGTGTGGAATGCCCCACAAGCATCACCAAGGTTAGAGCTGGGTTACTGTGCCTTCTACAGTTTGGATTGTAAATATTCCCCAAAGACCCCAATGCTGAATCCTAGGTGCCCAGCCTGTGGTTCTATAGATTATGCTTATTGCTAATAAAAAAAAAACTGATTGGTCAATAGCAGGGTAAAAAGAGATTGGGAGAGACAGCCTGATGCGAAGAATGATGGGATGAAGAAGGGCAGAGTCAGGAGAGTCAGGAGTGATGCCAGCCAGTCACTGGGCAAGCAAGGTGTGTGAAAAAATGACATAGCAAGCCATGAGCCATGTGGTGAAGCATAGATAAGAAATACGGGTTAGTTTAAGTGTAAGAGTTAGCTAGTAACATGCCTGAGCTGTTGACCAAGCATTTACAATTCATATTCATCCTCTGGGTCACTTATTTGGGACCAGGCGGTCAGGACAGGAAATGTCCATTTACATTGTGTACTACTGGAGGAGGTGGAGCCTAGGGTAAGGAAGTTAAGTCACTTTTAAGCATGTTTCTGAAGGGGTACTAAGACTCCAGCTCCTCCTTGTCTGTCTGTCTGTCTGTCTGTCTGTCTCTCTCTCTCTCTCTCTCTCTCTCTCTCTCTCTCTCTCTCTCTCTCCATTTCCTGGCTGTCCTGAGATAAGGTATCTCCTCTGCCAAGACTCCTGCCACCTCACAGCAGACCCAGACCAACAGGGCCAACTGATGGTGATTTGGAAACCAAACTGTGAACCGAATACATCTTTTCTCTTTCAAGTTGATTTATCTCAGGCATTTGTTACAGCAATGGAAAGCTAATATTTCCCCGAGCCTCTTTTCAGGAATAAAGTTCACTGGGTACTTCAAAAAGAAGGGTGATTTTTATCTCACATGGAGAACACACATGTAGCACACTCTTTGCAAAGGTTACTCTTTTTGTGCCTGACATCTTTCCCATCTCACCACCTACTCTTCATCTAAATGAAATGTATGTCCCTTCAGGTCCCTCACTTCACAGAAGGCCACTTCCTTTAAGACACCATGGCCTCACTGTCCCCTCCACCCAGTATGTTTTCCCCCAGACTCCTGCTAACAGAACTGACCTTTTGTTTGGACACACAATGACTCAGACTGTTCTGATGGTCTGCTTTCCTTGACAGCCTCTGAGTAGTCCAAGGGAAGACAGACACATATGTCCAACTGTCCTGTTGGAAATCTGATGGGCATCTCATGTCCTACATAGAAGTCTTGACCTCCAGCCTGCTTTTCCTCAGTGTTCAGGATCTCCCTCCTCCAAGCTGCCCAGCCCTAAACCCAGGGCTCATCGTTGATTTCTCATTCTCTCTTACACCTCACAATCTGGATTTATGCAATTTTTACTGTCTATGCCCAGCAATCCAGTCCAAATGATCAGCACCTCTCTCGGAGTGCTGCAGAAATCTCCTGAGTAATGTCCCTGCTTTCTCTGGTCCTTTTGCAACTGACTCTTCACATATCATGTTCCTCCCCTGACCAAACACACTAGCGGCCCCCCATCCACTTACAGGTCTTATATGGTCCAGCTCCCAGGTAGCTTGCTGACCTCATGTCCTAACCCTTCCCTATCTGTTTACAACGTCTCAGACTTGCCAATCACAGCCAGGAATGAAGTTTATTTCCTCTAACTAAAATATCCACCCAGGGGCTGGAAACCTGGCTTAACACTTAAGAGCCCTGGTTTGATTCCCAGCACCCATGCAGCAGCTCACAATGAGCTGTAACTACAGTTCCCAGGGGATCTGAAGCCCTCTTCTGGTCCATGCACACCAGGCACACATATGGTGCACAGACTTAAATGCAGGCAAAACACCCATACATATAAAAATTAATACTTTTAATCTTAAAAATAAAGATAAAATTTCCACCCAAATCACTCACTCACTTCAGCATTTCAATCCAACTTGCATTCTCTGTCTACCTTCTACTTATATCTGACTACCTTCTCAAACTCTGTCAGAATCGTTCTTTGACCACCTAATTCCTTTAACATGCTTAGGCTCTGCCACCCCCCAATGGAACATAACTCTCATGATACTGATGTAACACTCACAGCTAGAACCCTTACTGAATCAGGCTCTAACCATTTTGCATGTGGGTATGTATCTGTATGTATGCACAGGTATATGTTATCATACCCAGTGCTTTTACATGAGTGCTGGAAATCCAAACTCAGGTCCCTGTGTGTATGAAGCCAGCACTTTAGCAAACAAACCATTTCCCAGGCCCCACTGTTTTTTGGACAGTGTCTCACTACATTGCCCAAGCTAACCTCGAACTCCTAAGCTCAAGCTACCTTCTTGCCTTGGCCTTGTTAGTAACTGAAACTATAGGTGGGCACCACTACTCTTGGCTTTCATATTAACTAGGAAGAGGGTTTCTCTTATACTCACTGCATTTACTTTATATCTGCAATGGTGTCTAGAACACAGTGGTTTCTGATCAACAGATTTTATTTTTTAATACATGGGTAATACAACAAATGGATACAACTAAGTCAGTTGTTGGGGGGGGGTCAAGGAAGTAAACTAGTATATTCTGAAATGAATATTTCTCTGCAAAATACTAAAGAGCAGACACCCTTTGCTACTCTCTCTTTGCCCTTCACACACTCTCATGTGCATAAGAAGCTGAGACCTGCACCTGCCATCTCCACATCATGCTGCAAGCTAGAGTCTAAACCCCGACAGGTGACATGACAGAATGGAAGGATATAAGCAGCCTGGCTCTGTCACACACTAGTAAGCCGCTAAATCTACTCCAGGACCACCTACCTGGATCTCTGGCTAAGTGAATTCTAAATGTCCTAAGTCACTGTTCATTACGTTTTCTCTTGCTTACAGCCAGAAGGATCCAAAATGACACATTCCACATTTATTAACCTAAATTGTGCTTGTCATTTGCTTGTCTGTCATCTTACCTAGACTGATGTTTCACAAGGTAGTGATGAACTCTTTGGAGCCCTTCCACTGCACTGAAGACAGCAGCTAAAGCATCATAAGATGTCTTAAATAGCAGCTAAAGGAGTGGTCCATCTCCCCAAGTTCCTGAAACCTACACTAAATGTGGCCCTTGTGAGATGCTGCTGCAGTGGGATCTGTCATCACAGTTCTCAGAACACTAAGATACAGCTTAAAAAGTCAACTCTTCCTCAAGCTGTATCTAAATCAAAGAGACTATTTTTAGACTTTGGTTTTAACATCTTCTAGTGACATTCAACACAATTCATCACTCCCTCCCTCCTTTTTAAAACTTAGTTCCATAAAAGTGCCTTTTTCTTGTTTCCCTCCTGTATCTTTGCTTCCTTTACAAGTTAGACTTTCTAGATCCTCCAATTAGTTTCAATGCCCAATCCTAAACCCACTTATTACAAAATCATCTTTGCCTGGTCTTGATTGTACCTCTGTGCTGGATAACGCCTTGTGTTCCACCTCCACGCTTGCCTTCTATAAGCTCAGATACACACCTCCAGCAGCCAGTTTCATATCTATACATGGATGTCCCAAAATCATCTGAAACTCGACACTTTTGGACTTAAACTTCTATTGTGCCTGACGAATCTAAGGCCCAATGAAAATGTTAGAAACCTACCCCCAAACTAGTTTAAAGCCCCAAAGAAAATACAGCAGCCTAAGTAGGTAGGAACAGAACTGGACTTGAGCATGCCTGGATTCTGGAACGTAAGAACAAAGAAGGGTTTTCACTCCATCTCTCATCTCTGCTTCTCTTCAACTAAGTCTTGGCTTTCCCAGGGCAAATGAGCTTTCTCGCGGCCAGGAACAGCCACAGCACCTCACCCTCGCAGTCCTTAACTCCAAAGGCAAGTCCTCTCATTCACCGCAGGCCTGAGAGTCTGGGGGGAGGAATCTGTGAATGCCAATCTTGTTGCCACACAGTGTGCAGCAGGTCAGAGGGAGCTCAGCAGGGGAATCTTAAACCACATATGGCTGGGCTCTTACTTCTTCAGAGAGCATGCTGGACAGGCTGACTGAATAAATGGCCTCCACTCACCCCAAGCTTCTCCCTCTCATTATGCTCCCTACGTTAGTGAAGAAAGCCAGCATACTCCCATGCAGGCACACAAGCCAGAAACCTAGAACGTCCTGCTGACTTCCCTCTCTCCCATCCCCCAAGGCAGCATCATGCCCTTTACACTTTACCTCCCTGGTGTCATTCAGAGTAACTGCCATCTTCCTAATCTAAGCCAGGAAAACCTCCTTCTGAACTACTGTGGGAATTTCCAATGTGCGCTCTTGTCCCTCTAGCGCATTACACACGTAGCAACCAGGCTGGCCAACCTGAAGCATACACGTCACTCATCTGATGAAACGATTGAATTGCCCTTTGTGGCTCCTAGAATGCACTCCCAAATCTGGGGCATGGCTTACAAATCCTTGCATGGCTCCCTCTCCAACTTCATGTAATGGATTTCTCCCTCTTCTGTTCCACTCCGACACCATGCCCTTTTAGTTTTCCCAACATATAATGTACATCCCAGCCATGATGTCTTTGCACCCGGGTTGCATGTGCACACACAGAGACACGTTCACCTAGTCATCCTTAAGATCTCATTTCAAATGCTGCTTATTCGGTAGATGCTTCCCAAACCTTCCTTCCTGGAAACGCCCCCATAGACACACCTAGAGGTGTGCTTCTACTGTGATTTTTAAGTCATGTATTTATGAGTCCGTTGTATTCTCTTGTGGTTCTGGGTACTCTCCACCTATGCGTGTCATTTCAGCTTCACTTACCGTCTTTGACTCTTTCTTCCTACACTGGAAGACGCCAAGAGCAAGCACCCATTGGTTGTATTTGCCTTCCTCTTTCCAGAACCAATCACAGTGCCCGACACAATAGGGAATGATCACACAGATGAAGCAGTAGATGTCAGAGTCATTCTGGGACAGATGGATAGTAAAACCTGGTTTCAAACAGGTTAAATATAGGCTCATTTTTAGTGCACTGGCTTCATGGTGTTTTGTTTATAATCTTGGGTAAATCGCTTGTAATTAATTCTCTTGTCTAAACTGTATCCTTCTTGAATTGCATACATATCAACTGTACTTTGATCACATCCCCTGTTATCCTCTCTTGTCCCCTTCCCCTTCCTATTGAACCCCTTCTCCCCAATACCTCCCTCCTGCTTATGTCTAGCTGTCTTTTGTTGTCTGTGTCACACTGCATTTAATTAGGGATGCCTACATAAACATAGACAACTTACTTGGCCAAGAACAACTTATCAGTGACTATACCACTAAGGAATATGATTCCACTCCCCCAGCAACAATGGACTGCCACAGATCCTCAGAGAGGGATGGGCTCAGTCTCATAGTCTACTACAGGTACCCACAGCCTCTATGAGTCCATGGCTATATTACCCATGTCGCATCCAGAAGACGACTTTTCAAAGCACTCCTTTCCATCCTCCAGCTTTCACGTTCTTTCCCCCTACACGTCCCCTTTTCTGCAATGTCCCTGAGTCTTGGAAGGGGCAATAATAGACTTTAGAGCTGAGCACTCGACAGTCACTGTCTCAGCCACTGCAAACAGAAGCTTCTCTGACCACTGCTATAAGTAGCATTAATCTATGGGTATGAAACATTTGTATTGAGAAAGCAGTTTGACATTTTACTTGCACAGCAAAACAACAGTCACAGAGCCCCCCAAACCATACAAGCTCCTGCCATTGCTCTTGATTACCCACTAAAACTAGGTAATAACACCCTACTGTTCAAGACACCACAAAACAGAGAAATTAAGTGGTAATGGACCTGAGAGCTTCCTCCCCATGGCTAACTTTCACATTTCCAGAAGGTGCTATGCAGGCTCCTGGGACAGAAAACTCATCAACAGTCTTACATAACTGTGAACCTATGTATGCTCTACAATACCAACCTGCCAGGAGAGATGTACTCACTGGTGAAATAGTGGCATTCCTGTTATAGGGGTAACCAACTAAATTATGATTGAATTTTAGGCCAGATCCACAGGAAAAAAAAAACCATGTCTAGTACTATAAATGTGGTCAAAAACCCGTGGCTGGAGGGAAGAGGTCATAGGCCCTTAGAGGAACCTACCATTGTTATTTTTGCTATCTGGACACAGTCCTCTTGTTCTATACCTGTATCTTCATCCATAAAATGTAGATAACAACAAATGTTTTCCAGAGGGCTTCATAGGATGAGCTGCTAAAGCCTCAGCACAATGGTTGGAACAGAGAAGGCAGATGTATCTTCTCCAATTAGACTTAGCTAAGAGCAACTGAAAACCCAAAATAATACAGCTTAAGAAAACAGAAATGTCTTCCTATCTTATCCAAAGGGCTCCCATTGGGCTCTTTCTATCTTGCTGCCCCATAATTTCCAATATGTGGCTTTCTCTGTACAATGCCTCAAGACATTTCAAGGCTTAACCATCATATTCTCATTTTCACCAATAGCAAAGGAAACCACATCCTTGTAAGGCCAAGAAATTACACACAGCATCTATTGTTAAATCCCATTTGTCCAAACTCAACCTCATTAACCACACCAAGCAGATGGAAGACTAGGAAATACTGTTGTTATTCTATATTCTCATGTGCTCAACCAACATTGAAAAGACAAATAGCTGCTTCTATCACAGCAAGACACAAAAGGATAATCCTTCCATGAAAACAAGCATTCTTGTCAAGGAGTATCTCCTTAAGAGGATATACAGGCAATGGAGCCCACCCACAGTAACTCATCTTAGTGAACCTCCAGGTAGATAAATTAGTCTGTTAGATTTGAAAGCTACAATCATCGTTGTACCAAATGAGCATCATCATCTATAGAACTCAGCTTCACACACTCCTGTGATGCTGTTCAGCTCTGGTCTTACTCACGTCATCCCTGTCCTCAGGCTTTATGGTAGAAGAGCAGCCTTGACAGGTCTATCCTGTACACATACACACACACACACACACACACACACACACACACACGCACGCACGCGCGCGCGCACACACACACACAGGAGGCCTGACTTGGGATTAGCTCTCTAATAGGTGCAAATCAGAACTCCTCAGAAAGCTGCAGGGCAGTATTCTGCTGCAGAGCCCCTCCAGGTGGCAGACAGGGACATGGCTCAACAGCTTTGCTATCTGCCACTAACCACCACCCCAGAAAACGAATCTTGTTCTAGAGCTAAATCCATCTGGTTTTCATCGCTTAAACACACCTGGGGGAAGTTAGGCAAGAAAAGGAATCCTTGGCCTCCCCACAAATTCTTGACTTCATAGAAAAACTGACTCTGCAGCAGTTCAAAGTGGAATGGAAGCATTTACTTTTTCCTCCTTTCATGCAGAAGAGAAAGGAGCACAGAGTGTTATTTTGATAATAGAAACTAAACTCTAAATAAGAGCTTCTAAGAGCAATACTCACACTCAAACCACATATTTCCTTTCATCTCATGGTAATCGTACAAGGAGTCAGCATCCTTATTATTAAAAGCTTTTATCAAGGGCCAGCAGGTGCCTGGGGCACAAAGGGTGCCCATTTTTCCTAAATCTATATCATTTCTTGGTTATAACATGAAGGTCTCTCTCAGGAACTCAGAAGTAAGCATGTACTCTGACAACTTTTAATATGTATAAAAAAAAAAACCTAAATGCATACTCCTTCCATTTCCTCACTGACAAGAGGGCTCTAAGGGACACAGAAACCCATGAAGCTTTCTTTGTAAACATCAAGAGATGGAGACCATAGAGATACCCGTCAAAAAGGCGTGGCCAAATAAAGCATGACACAACCCTTTGGGTTAGAGTGATTAGCCAACAGTGAATCTTCCCACACAGAGCCATAGAAACAGTCCACCATCCAATGACAGAGAAATAGCACACACAAAGTAGGCAAACAAAGCCAAGGAACAACAAAAGTAAAACAGACCAACAGGAGACATGTAGGCAATGATGCTGATGGCTTTGACTCAAGTATTTCCCATCTCTGTAACTGTGGGCAAGTCATTAACCATTGTGAAGCTGCAGTTTCCAAGTTCCTGTAAAATGGGGCAATAACATGATGAGAGAGATGGCCTAGGTATCTGCTGGCTGCCGGCATCAACAGCAGCGTTCAAAGTCCGTAACTTCTCACCTGTGTTCTCTGAGTCTACCACTGACATTGCCCTGTATTAACCACTCAAGAATAAGAAAACAGTCCCTGTAAGCTGTGACTCTCTTCTAGGAAATGAAGCTGGCAGTGCTAGAAGCAGGACATAAGTCACAGAGGAGATGTCTTTATCATTGTGTTAATTGGTTAATGACACTAATTATATGAAGTAATGAATTTCCTTATGACATTTTCATACATGTATGTGACATGCCATGGTCATACTCATTGCCTACTACTCTTTCTTACATCCCTAGTAATCCCCTTTGTACTTTCATATCTTTTTTTGTATTTTTTACATCTGAGAAAGAATGTGCAACAATTGTCTTTGTAAGTCAAATATTATTTCACATAATGATCTCTTACTCTGTCCATTTCCCTGCAAATGATACAGTATCATTCTTCTTTACGGCTGATACTCCACTGTTTATATATAACACATTTTTTATCCATTCATCTGTTGATGGATAGCAGGGCTGATTCTATAACTTGGATATTGTGAATAGTAATAGTAATTGCAGTAAACATGGGTGTGCAGCTGTCTATTACTGACTTTTATTTGCACACACACACACACACACACACACACACACGCACAAATACACATACAAACGAGTAGTATAAATGGATCATTTGATGGTTCTACTTTTGGGTTTTGGAAGGACTTTTATAGCAATTTCTGTAGTGGCTACATTAATTATTATCCCTACCAACAATGTGATGGATCCTTTCCCTGCAAGCCCAATGCATGCTTTTTTTTTTTCATGTCCGTAGTGTGGGTTGTTTTGTTTCTTGATAATAGCCATTCTGACTAGGATGATATGACATCTCAGTGCAGTTTCTGTCTTCATTTCCCTAATGGTTAAAGATGTTGACTACTTTCCATGTATTTATTGGCCGGCCATCTGTACTCTTCATTTGAAAATCATTCTGTTCACTTGCCCATTCGTTGATTGGAATATTTGTCCTCTGTGGGGAGTAATCTTTTGCATTCTTTATATATTTTAGATATTAATATAAATCTATATCTAAGGAAAGACTCTGGCTCCATATGAGCTTGGAGAGGGTGTGCCACTTAGTCCTGACAGCTCAGGAGGAGTGGGGATAGCAGAAACGCCAGGGAAACCAAGGCTGGGACCTCCAGCTCCTCATCTAGCTTCTGCTGAAATCCAAACACTATAACCTACCCCATACCTCAGAATGTGGCTGCATGTGGAGACAGTCTTAAAAGAGACAACTAAGTTAAAACAAAAGCAAGTGAAGGGGGTGAAGGTGTCCTAATCTAGCTGCCTGGTGTGATTCCATGAAGAGGGGATTAGGTACAAGGATCCCCACCCAAACATTAAGATGAGGCTTAATTCCAAATCTGAACATGAGCAGGAAAAGAATATGCCAACCTGAAAGAGGATTAGTAAGAAAGGAGAGAAAAAAATAGTGGTAAGAGTCAAGAAAGGATCCTGTCAGGCAGCAGGAGCATCTCAAGCCTCAGACAAGTAGATCCAACAGTGAGCACACTTAAGGAGGCTGGAGGGTCCACACAAGCGGCACCACCTCAGCTGCCTCACTGCCGGCTCCCCCACAGCCACAGCTTCCCATGCTGCCTGCTATGGGAAGGGATACAAATGAACGGGAATGTCACAGGCTAGCTGACACTATTGTTTTACTGCCAGTTAACAAATAAACATTCTGTGTGCTGAGACAGACAGACACAGGGAGGGGAGACCAGGACAAAGGCATACACTGGAAGAATACCACACAAAGGTACAGGAAGCCAAGAAGAAAGTAACCCCATTGGGGTTGGAGAAAGCAACCCTGTTGACACCTTGGTCCTGGATGTCTGGCCTCTAGAATTGTGAGAAGTAAATTTCTCTGTTCAAGTCACCCTGCCCCTGTGGTTTTTGTTTAGGGCAGCCCCAGCAAGCTAAAATGCTGTGGGTGAGTCTTTCCTTGTTTTAAAGTGGTTTCCATTTCCTAGATGCAAGTCTACCAGTCTTCCCCCTGGGTTGTTGGGCTGTTTGATTTCAACTTTATTTGAGGGAACCCACCTCCTTCTGATGCTCACGATTTTTGCTGTTGTCTTTGGTGCTCTTGTTGTCTTATGCTATTTCAATTGTTTCCTTCTTTGCTACAGCTTATTTCTATAATCTACGTGTTCTCAGGCTCAAAATTTGGGGGGAGAGGTTCCCAAATATAAAAAATACATTATCTATATTTTCCCAGCTTCATTGATTAGTGTTTAATAACCATGTCATTGATAAATCATAGAAAGCACTGGAATTATGTCATAGCAGCACATTTTAGACAGGGGAAGACATTCATAGTATACTTTTAAGTGAAAATGTGAAGTTATTTTTAAAATTCACCGCTTTGAAAGGCAGTATTCATCCACTACAGTACTAGTAACAATTATGCTTTCAGCACAATCAAGTGTCTTCACTAAATACATGACATCTATGACCTAAGCAGCAATCATTTACATTAGAACTTACTTCATTCTGCTCATCTCCCAAGCCTAGGCACAGACAAGGAAAAAGACATATCTCTAAAAAGATACAGACTCCACAGGGAGATTTCCATAATGACAGGATTCAGGGTTCAGTGGAGTTATTCGTGTCTTTCTTTCCTGGTTCTGGGGTTAGAACCCATGCTACTCATATAAGCCTATGATCCTTGAGTGCTCCACCTCTCAGCCACACCCTACCCCACTGAGTAAGTTCACTTTCAATTCTGATTTCATTTTCTCCTGTGTGACAGGGGGAAGAAACGTCTTCCTCTTCTAGGGTTGTCATGAGGGCTGCTGTTTGGGCAGACAATGCATGGAGAATGTCCTGCAGGGTATAACAAGCACACACAGTCAACTGCAGTGTTTTTTGGTTTTTTTTGGTGTTTTGTTTTGTTTTGTTTTGTTTTGTTTTGTTTTGTTTTGTTTTTTCCAAGTGCAAAGAGGTACAAGGCCCCAGAAGTAATGGCAGGCACAGAGGCAGAGGAATGGGGCCAAATCTTCTCTAGTCAGAACAGAGGTGTAGTTGACAAAGTAGCATGGTAGAGTGAGTGGGTAACAGAGTCATGGGGGAGACAGATCTCAGAAACTTATTTTTCCATGTCAGGAACTTCCACCTCTATTCTAAGCCTCAAGAGCATCTACAGGTAGCACAGAGCTTTTCATAACAAGGGAGAGATTTGTCACTCAAATCAGCCAACAAACCATTCTTGTAAACACATCCCCAGGGAAGGCAGATCAGTGGGTAAAGGGCCTGATGATCAGGCATGAGACTCTCATGTCAGCTCCCTAGCATTCATGTAAAATTCTGGGCATGGCACCTGTAACCCCAATGATGATAGGGTGCAAGCAGCAAATCCCATGGGTTCACTGACCAGTCAGTCTAGGCAGGATGGTAAATCCATAATCACTTAGAGACCCTATCTCAAAAACTCAGGGAGAGAGGAACAGAGGTGACACCCAACACCAACCTCTAGCCTCCATAACATTCCCTCAAAGGTACACACACACACACACACACACACACACACACACACACACGCATGCACACTCACCCTCACATACCACCTTTCCAAAGGCAGCTATCAAAGGAGTCTCAAAGGCTAAAAAGTGCTGTGGAATAAGAATAGGACAGAAATGTCATTGTATCAAAGAGTAAACTCCTGGATGATGCTGTCACCAGGCCCTCCCTTCAGAGCCATCACGAGGCCTGCAGAGGCAGCAGAGTCAAGGCATGCCCACACAAGGTGATACCAAGAGTTGTTTTCCATCCTGTGCACTGCCTTGAAAGAGCTTGTGCAACAGGGATGCTTTTAAAGAAGATACAGCCCTGGGGAGTTTTCATCCCTCAGCTGCCCCACACAGGGGAGGGGCAGCTGAGTCTCCAAGTCTCTGAAATCAGTAGCACACAGCAGGTCCCAGAAAAATCAATATCTCTCACTCTCTGAAGTTCTCCCAAATGCTGAGACCTTTAAACCAACCACAGTAGGAAGACATTCTCCATTCTTCTATATTCTTCCATAGCATAGAATATATGCTCTGACTTCTCCAGGAGCCCAGGCATGGGCACTGGGATCAATTCGTGAAGATGGGGACATGTTGGATTTGGCTGTGGAAAGGCACTCTGAGGAAATGCCCCCACCTGTTGTCAAGAACAGACTGTGGATAGAATTTCCTTGGCATCATTTCTTCCAAGGAAGTAGCCTCTTGTTATGACTCCCACCCAAACTGCACCAGTAGCAACCAGGGTTGTATTTGGGAATCATTCTTCTCTCTCTATGCCTCACTTTCCCCTTAAAATGCAAAACCTGTCATCAACGGAGGTTGTTAGGAAGATTAACCAATGTTTAAGAAGGGATACAGTGAATGAAATGTTTGTCATGTAAGCGTTAAGAACTGAACTAGCATCCCTAGAACCCACATAAATCCAGACATGGTAGCTTACATACAGATGTACAGAATTCCAGGGCTGCTTCTTCAGGAGGAAGGGAGGTGGAGATAAGAGAATCCTTGAAAGCTTTCTGGTCACCTAGCCTGGAGCATGTAGCTAACACAGAGACCTTGACTTAAGGTGGAAGGCAATGACCAACACTTGAGGTGGTCCCCGACATTAACATTCCAATGATGGAGCCAGGCAGTGGTGGTGCACGCCTTTAATCCCAGCACTCAGGAGGCAGAGGCAGGCAGATCTTTGTGAGTTCAAGGCCAGCCTGGTCTACAGAGCAAGATCCAGGAAAGGCGCAAAGCTACACAGAAAACCCTGTCTCGAAAAAAAAAAAAAAAACCCAAAAAAAAACAAACAACAACAACAACAACAACAAAATCTCACAATACTTTGCCAGGCGGTGGTGGTGCACGCCTTTAATCCCAGCACTCGGGAGGCAGAGGCAGGCGGATCTCTGTGAGTTCGAGGCCAGCCTGGACTACAGAGTGAGTTCCAGGAAATACGCAAAGCTACACAGAGAAACCCTGTCTTGAAAAAAAAAATTCCAATGATGGCATGTACTCACTCACCCATACAAAGATGTGCACGTATATGCACACACACACACACACACACACACACACACACACACACACAATCCCCTGTGGGTTTTGTTTTGTTTTGTTTTGTTTCAGTCTCCTAAAGAATTATGGAAGCTAGCTGTTGTTACTAAGAATGTACCAAAGCACAGTTGTTATAAAGAAAAAACAAACCACTCAAGTGAAGTTCTTATCTGTCTTTAAATTTCACCTTTTTCTGAAATAAGAGAATTTTTAACAATTCTTCAGAATCTGAAAACAAGTCACAAGAAATAGATAAATGTTTTCTGAAAACAAGGGCTATGAAGCAGTTTTGTTGCTACTCCTAATTCCTCCACTTGAAGGGAATGAGGAAAGAGCTTCTTCTTTCGTTCCCCCATCAGGGCAGTGGGAACCATCCTGAGGAAAGCTGCTGTGGGTGGGGGGGGGGATCAGACAGCAGAGGGAAAGTGGAGGGCAAATCCTGGAGTTGCCAAGAGGTCCAAAGACAGGCTAGAGTGTGACTCAGCAGAAGGATGCTCAACTAGCACACATGTGACCACAGGTTCCATCTCCAGTGCCAGCCCAGTTCGGTGACCTCTGTGAGGCTAGCCTGGTCTACAAAGCAAGTTCTGGGACAGCCAGGGCTACACAGAGAAACCCTGTCTCAAACAAATCCCCCCTAACAAAAAAAGAAGAATCTCCAGTACCTCGAAAGAGGAGAAGGGGGTGGAAGGATGGGAAGCAGGAAGAGGATGGGAAGAAGGAGGTGAGAGGAGAGGACTGGGAGAAGAAGGAAAAGGATGGGGGGAGCAAGGAGACGAGGAGGAAGAGGAGAGGAACAATGTAAGGATAGAGAGAAAGTCAGAGGGAGCGAGGGAGGGAAAGAGGCAGGCAGGGAGGGAGGGAGGAAGAGGAGAGAAGGAGGGAGGAAGGAAGAGAAGGAGAGAGGGAGGGAGGAGGGAGGGAAAAGGAAGAGATTGTCCCAGCATCATACAGGAAATTAGCCTGTACCAACTGTACCTGACAAATTACCCAGGTCTTAGAAGACCCAAGGTCTTCAAATTTCCTAGTGAGTCTCTTCAGAAAGATCCCTGGAGATACTGTAAAACTGTTGCATGGACATGCTGAAATAGGAAGCATTGTTGCTGGATAAAGGCAGTCCCACACTCACAAGACATGTCTGTTTCAACAAAAACACCATGACACCAGACTTGACTGTTTTCCTCAAAACAGGGGTTTTTAACTTCATTTTTTTAAAAAAAGAAAAGGTCTCACAAAAACCATAGAAAGCCACATCTCACTTAATTCTTTACTGTAGGCTTTACCGTACATGAAAAGGATAAAAAAGCAGAGCCAGGGCTGTTCTGGAGTTCTGGACTATCTCGTTGTTATATTAAGGCTGATCAAACGCCAAGTCATTTCTCCTTCTCTACTGGAAGGGATCCTGGGCAGGAAGATTTAATGTGGTGAATGATTTACTTCTATTTGAAGAATTCTCTCGCAAGATATACAGTCCCTTTAGTTTTTCCCAGACAGTGCTATGCTAAGAGTTGCTAAGGAAGTGACAGAAATGGAAGATATTCTAAATAAATAATTAGTGATTTCTAGAAACAGGTTCTTTCGACTTCCCCCGGGATTTAACACCTTAAATGCGGAGACTTCACCAGTCTGCCCATTCTGGCTTCTCCACCCTCTTCTCCTCTGCTTGCCTTGCTTCCTGGCAGAGCAACAGAAGAGGGGGAGAACAGAGAATCAGACCCAGGCCTCTGCCTGCACACAAGCCAGGGGAACTCTGATTGACTTGGTTGTGTTGCACTGGAACACTGCTTTCCACAGAAGTCTAGAAGCAGACATCTGTCATATTGGCATCCACACACATTTTTTTTCCCTCTGAGAACCATATCCTGGTTTTGCTCTAGGAAAAATCCCTGCATCCCACTACCATGTACCTCCAGAAAACACTGACCCCCACCTCTGCTCATCAGAGGCAGGGGACTTTGGGGACAGGGACAGAGGCCTCTACTACCTGCAATTTAGGAAAAAGAATCAGGTGAACGCTCACTTCATAGCCATGAAGCAGAAAGTTTTATGAATGTGGCTAACCACCTCAGCAGCAGAAACTAAAAGTTGATCTGGTGGCATCATTCAACTCTGAATAAACCACACCCTGAAAACTATAGATCCCTGGGAAGAGTTGGGGAAAGAGTCGAGGGTGAATATGTTCAAAATACACTGCATGCACATGTGAAGTTCTCAAAGAATTAATAAAAAACATTATATTGATTGTTTAAAGATCCCCATTCCCCTACCTTGGACTTCTCAGATACTTGAGCTATTTATTAAATTCCTTTTGGTTCATGCTTAGTTCAGATCTTACCTGGGATTAATGTATGCTATAACCGAAAGAATCCTGGCCACTCCAGTTCTGAGTCTAAACATGAATACACAACCACTAGAAATGGTTTTCTTTAAGGGCATTCTACCAGACAGTGATTTGAGGTTTTCGAATGGGCTGTGACTCAGGGAAATGTCCTATCCTTGATGAATGAGATATAGAGGAAGAGGAAAATACAATCGTAAGGGAAGCAAGGAGTCTTCCACGAGGACAATCCAGGAATGAATGACAGCCAGCTTGCAGAGAACAAGCTCACCGCTGTCCTAAATAAGGAACTCAGTGGTTTCGGTGAGATCATGGGGTTCACTGGCTGAAATGGCTGTGTACTTTTCAGAGAGTCTAAGTGGATAATGCCCATTCAACACCCAGTATATGTACTATAACATTTTCTAACATTAAACGTCTTAACTTATATTTAGGTTAGCACAATGTGTTCACTGTTTGTCCACTGGGAGTCATGGGAATGCTAATATGGAAAAAATAAAAAAAAAGCTACCTGCCAGTATTCTTTCTTCATCTGAGCACAAATGAAGAAACTGTCTTGGAAGGGAGTGGGGAAGGACACCCAACTGTGAGTTTGTTCTAAACACGGTTCTACATGTCTGTCTCAATACCTGTTAATTGTTTCCCCAACGTGAACCTTTTAAAATGCCTCTCGATTTATGACTTAGGAGCAAAAGATGCAAGAGTAAAGCCAGTGGGGAGAGTGAGTGCAGTACATCATACAACCACCACCCGGTGGCAGCGGATTTAACTAGCAGGGATCACTTCAGAGGGACATAAATGGCTTTTAACTTTCCCCCAGCAATGATAAGGTCATCTTGTGGTTCCACAAATTCCCAGGACAATGGAATTAAAATAGGGAAAATCAACACAACAAAAACTTGGAGGATGAAGGGATTAACTGTGGAGTATAGTATGGTCAATTAGCAGCCACGTGGCATCTCCCAGTGAGTGAAGCCCTTAGCATCAGCAATGTCAGGTAAGCCAAGTGCTATACAACAGGCCACAGTGAGGATAAAATGGTTTAGTGAAGACATGAGTGAAGGAAAGATGTCAGACGCACAGCTGACTGATGGGAAGAATTCCAGGCAGAGAGCAGCTAGTGTAAAGGCCCTGCAGCCAGGTCATGTTTAGATTCTTGGGGAAAGCAGGAAGCTAGTGCAGTGCAAACAGGAACAGAGAGAAGAGGCGAGTGGACGTGAAAGAACAAATCAGCCTTGTCAGGCCTTACAGGTCCCAGTCAGGCTTGGAATTTCTTCTACATGGACTCATTTGGAAATTAAAGGGAAATAAGAAGTATGATACACTTCATACTCTAAAATGATCATTTACTGTGGTTACTTCATGAAAATCAGACGACAGCTAGGCAAATGGACAAAGGATAAGGGTTGAACCATGGCAAAAGGTGCCACATAGATGCACGCATGCATACATGCATACATATGGATATGCAGGTAAGAACACACACAGGTACAAAGATACATGGCTGACAGAGATATGATAATATCCAGAAATATATGTGTATATATGTCTGTATATAAATACACACAACATATTTGCATGTGTACACTTAAACATGCACATATATAAATATGCTTATCAAACACAGGTGTTTCATTAAATAGTCTTTACAAACATTTAAGAAACTTATTTTTCTTCTTGTGAAAAAATCATTGTGTGAAGATTTAAACAAATACTGAGTTTTCAAAACCTTGTTGGCACAAAGAAGGCACAAATCTAAAAGGGAAAGCCCATGCGCAGTGGGTGGGTAGACGCACCTCTAAGACAACATCCCTGCAGGATCAATGCTGATGCCTCAAGTTCAGAAGACTTGGGATCCCTGATGTAAAAACATACATACAGATTAAATAAATGTTATGTGTTCTCTAAAACATCTTATGATTTCCACTGGTTCTGTGTCCCACCACACACACACACACACACACACACACACACACACACACACACACGTCCCCTTGAGCTTCATTTCAAACTCAGGTTTCTAAGTGGCTGGTGCCTGCGCAACGACACACTCCAAGGATCAACGTTCCCTGCCTAGAGGACAGCGAACCCTCCAGCTTGTATCAGCCACTAGTATTTTTACATTCTGGAAATACTGTTTATACACTGCTCCACTCCATCTGTTTGGGAAGGGAACCAGAGGGCCCTGAAGATGATATTTTTCCAGAAAAGAAGAAAAAAATAGAGAGAGAAAGAAAGAATCAAAGTGTTTTTGGCAACTGCTAGGCACACCTGACGAAAGCGTATTCATTTCCTGCAGCTACTGCAATAAGTCACCGCAAGTTGGAGGCTGAACACAATATAAATATATTATCTGCTGTTCGCATGACCAAAGTCTGAGACAGATCTCAGTGGCAGTGTCACTGTGCTGCCTTTCTCCTGAAGATGCTAAGCCTCGGCCACCTTGCTTTTTCTCTGACTCAAGAAGCTGCATAGACTCCTTGGCTCGCGGCCCTTCCCTCTGTCTTCAAAGCCTTCAGATAGAGCTGACTGGATCCCTCCCATGCTTATCTGCCTCTGGTTCTCTCACCGCCTCCCCTTCCATTTGTAAGGTTTCTTGTAATTAATTGGGTTCATACAAAAAAAATACCAGACAATCTGTCACTCAGTTAGCTAGTTAGCACTTAATCTTAATTCCGTCTGAAATGCAATTGTCCTTTGCCACGAAATCTAATGTATCCTGTGAATTGGGATAAAGATATTTCAAGGGACTATTGCTCTGCCTACTGCTTAGAAAGCAAGATGGACCAGCAACCAGAAGGTGATATATGGATATACCAGCCTGGGAAACACAGCCAAGGTGTGCAGAGAGTGGAAAAGATGATGGGCCAACTGAGAACAAAATAAGAGAATCTTCTGGTCACTTCTGGAGTTGATTAACAGCAGGGTAGTCTGACAAAGCAAGCATGCCCCATTACTCTTTATGTTGTTTCAGTAAAAGACACCAGTGGTCATAAGTCAGGGGGAAAGAGTTATGCAGAGTAAGGCTATCCAAGAGTTCTCTGGCACTGTCTGCAGTCTGCACTCAGAACATTTGATATCCATGCTGGATAATAGTTTCTGTAAATTAAACTTCTTAATCTAACTTTATGATAAGAGGGCTTGTCCTGTACTTCAGGCATTCCCTGGAGTGCGACATCCCAGAAAACCAATTACCTGGAGGAATTCAGAAAACGTGCATGGACTAACAACAACTAACAGGTGTAGACAAGGTATCTCTCTGCTTAGAACCCTTGCCCCACTTCTGCAAAATCACTGTGGGTTGAAAAGAGGCTGTTAGTCCCGTTTTAAAGATGTAAAATACAAGGTTCAAAGGTTAAGTTCCAATCTGCGTATAAGGGAAGCATATGAGGAACCCTGACTCAAAACTGTAACCTCTGATTTCAAGTCCACCTTTTTTAAAAAAAAAAACTACTTATTTTTCTTTTTTTATTTTTTTACCTTTTTATTTTCTGTGTGTGTGTGTGTGTGTGTGTGTGTGTGTGTGTACACAATGTGTGTCTGTGAGTTTGCAGAGCCACGTGTGTAAGAGCGTACACGTATGTGTCAGTGGACATGTGATAGCAGTTAAGAGAAACCTAAGGTGTTTGGTCCTAGCCTTCCTCCTTGTTTGAAAGAGTGTTTCTTTGCTGTTTTGTCTCTGTGGATGCCAGAAGAGCTGGCCTGCGAGCTCCCAGGAACTCACCTGCCTCTACCTCCATCTCTTCAAGGGAGCACAGGGATTACAGTCAGTCACACTCCATGTCTGCCTTTCCCACAGTTTCCGGAGATTCAAACTCAGGCTTTCCACATTTGCACAGCAAGGTCTTTTATGCACCAAGACATTTCCTCAGCCCCAGGTTCACATTCTTTATCAAAATGCCAGGTGACTGTAAAATTCAAAGTACCCCGGGGTAGGGTGGAACCATGATTTAGCTCAAATATTTCCTCAGCTCCAGCAACTCTCGAGATTCTCACCTCCAGCAGAGGGTTTCATGGGTTAGCACAAGGAAGGAAGACACCCACCTGTAGAGTGAGCAAACCAAAGCAAGCATGGGACCCTTTTGCAGCTGATTATTAAATGGCAATTATGCAGAAATAGTTTGGAGACAAGAGCTTGCTATCTAGTTTTGGCTAGCCCTGAACTCAGGGCCCTCCAGCCTCGGCTTGGGTGCTAGGATTTTGAGTGTGTCCCAGCACACCCAGGGGCGATGACACTGATGATGCATTTAGATACGTTTAATCCCAATGACTCTTGAAGCAAAATGGTCCATGAGAAAGAACCAGCACTATTCTCCTAGAACATCACCACAGCCACAGAGGCCAGGAAACAAGTCATTTGTCACAGCGGAAATTCACCTGGCTCCTGACAGCCCGCTGTATGTCCTTGGAAACGCCGCTTGCTCTCCCAGTCTCATCCTCATCTGTCTGTAAAAGAAGAGTGGGAAGATCCACCTGAGAGGCTAGGTGAGTGGACGCCTGTCTGCTCACACACGTGAAGTTTACCCTCCTTGCACACAACGTGGTCCTGTGGAATTGGCATGTGAAAGCACTTACAATTTATAACCCAAGCTCCCAAGAGACAGGAACGTTCTTTGTTCTCGGAAGTCAGGAGTCTTAACACACCGAAGGCTCCCCTTTGTCCCATTAGTCTGTTGAGTCTTTATTGGCAGCTAACAAACCATTGCCTTTTGAGTGTCTATCTTATGCCAGAGCACTGGTAAGGAATGAGATAGACAAGGTCCTTGTTTCTTTGTACCTTGCCATCCAATGAGGGGGTGAGTGACCAGGGTAACCTCGAAGAATAATATACACTGTGAGGAGAATAATGCAGCCGAGCAGGGCAGAACTGGGAGATCTTTATATAGATGGGGCTGGTCTATGGGAAGGGTCTAACTCCAGCCAACACCTGAAGACTTGATAAGGTGACACCAGCAACCTAAGGATTGGAGACAAAGTATCCCAGGAAGAAGGGGTATGACTGAAAAGGTCCTGCAGAGGGCGATAGTGTGGCCTGGTCCCAGAACAGAAACTATCCCTCCAGTATCCGTAACATATACCACATAAATTTGCACATTTGTTAAAGTTAAAAATAAATCACACTGTCAAGGACTGAACTACCTTTCCATTCTTAGAGTGAATCCTATTCAGTCAAGGCCTATGTTCCTTTATCATATAATACTTTATATATTCATTTCTCTACTTGATGGCCATGTTTAAACCCAGCAAATGGCACACAGTTGGTATTACATGTTTAATGAATAAATGAATGAGTGAATGAACGAATGAGAAGTGCAACTCAGCCTGACCTCAAACTAATCCTTTAAGCCTCTTGCCAGCTAAAAAGCTGGATGAGAGATCATGGACCACCCCAGAGAGGGCTTTTATGTTTCACGGGCATCTGGTATAACTGACTCTCATTTTTCTAGCAGTCGACCCCATAAAACCCTCTTCCTCTTTCAACAAATTATTTCCTGTGACTTTGGTGGGACTAGCTCTGCTTCCCCACTCCCACCACCATTTCAAGTCAAAGAAGTGTCTACATATCATCACCTTGGCCTATCAAGAGCTCACCCAATCCCTGCTTTAGGAGGGTGCATGTGCCACAGCTTTGAACAAGGGTGTCTCCAGGCACACTCCACAGACTCTCTTAAAAGGCATCCCCAAAACATGGGGGGGCTGTTATTTACCACCTGGAATAAAATCTGATGAGACACACACCTGAGAAGAAAGCAAGCAGAGACAAGCATGACAGAGGGAAGAATACAGAAGCCTCTCCCCCTCCCCTCTCCCCTCTTCTCCTTTGAGCCTGACATGGCTTTCCCTGAAGCCCATGACCCAACAAACTTGCTTGTAACATATGCCAATAAATCATCCTTTGGTTTAAAATTAAGTTCAACTTTTCTCACTTGAAGCCCCCACATATGTGAAATGTATACTATATATACATTCACATGTATGTGAATTAATATGCATGTTACTGCATTCCCCTGTAAATATGCTTTGTTTACTCTTCTTTTTTCCTTCTTCAAAAGTGTCTCACCACATAGACCAGGTTGGCCTCACACTCACTATGAAGACCAGGCTGGCTTCCCAGTCACAGAGATCTGTCCACCTCTGCCTCCTGAATGCTGGTATTAAAGGTGTGTGCCACTACACCTGCGTAGTAGACTCTTAAAAAAGGTTGAAAATAATTTAAGGCAGGCAATCCTAACTAGTGAGTGCTTTGTGGGAAAAAAGATCAACCTTCTGCTTTTAATTAATGGCAAGATCAGCATAAAGTCTCTGTGGTGAATGATAATTTCAGACTGAAAACCCCAAGCCAGGTGCAGAGTCGCTTGTTAAACCTCAGAAACCAATGGTCTCCAGAGCTGCCTTTACCAGGGTGGTAGTTCAATACCTTCCAGAGGCATCACCCACTATGAAAAACCCAGAGCTTTCAAGATTCCTAGCATACAACTCTAGCAGTCTTCTATTCACCTGGAGTCCCGAGCCTTCTACACTGACTCAATTTAAAAGTAAAATGGCCCTGGTACAGCTTACAAAAGTAAAAATAAATCATGTTCAGATGGCTGGAGCCCCCGAGTGACTTCGCCAGAAGTAAGGCAGGAATGTGGCAAAGTGTCCTGGGTTCTGTGGGGAAGATGAAGACAAGATGTGTTTCCACCAGAGGCTCAAGAGCGTGGCAAACCAGAGAACTGGACCATTTTCTTTCCTCCAGGTCTTCTGGGTGGAGAGCATGACCAGGGTGACCTCAGGAAACCAGACTCATCTCCCACTCGGCGCCAACAGGCCGACTTCTAGAACCCTCTGATTGTTCCCTGGAGAACTACGTTAGAGCTGCTGAAGACTTGCAATCCCTCTTTCAGACATAATCTTGAAATAAAAGACCATATTCAAATGAATGACAACTGAGTAATGGCTTTCTCCTTAGGATCCTCCACGCTGACGGGCAGAATAAAAGTGAGGTGCTGAAAGAAAATGAATAAGCCAAGCAAGGTACCTTGTGTCACCAACTCTACACAAAGCATTTGAAACAGCTTTTCAATGTTCACTGTCATACAGTGTTTTGGAAGGAAGCAATACTGAGCCCATTCTGCAGATGGAGAAACTGAGGTTTCCTGACATCAACGTATCCAAGATCATCCAATGAGCATGCTGTGGCTCCTGGCTCAGAGATGAAGGGCCTGCCCCACACCGCATCACTTCAGTCTCCTAGAGTCTCCATCCCTGTTAAGAGTCTGCTACAGAAATGCATTTGAGGACTGGAGTATTTCAGTCAAAGAATGGGCTTTATTAATATAAGCAAGCTGGTACCAGGCATAACAAAGTAAAACAGAGAACCCATTTGACCTACCTCTTAGATCTCCGTCCTCTCTTACAGGAATATATCTTATAAATCCAAGTTATCTATATACAGATCAATTGTGGGCACTTCAGATCAATAAGTTAAGAATTTTCCTGCTGGGAATATAGCTCAGTGGTTGAGCACTTAGCTACCATGCATAAGGTCCTGAATTCCATCCCTAGCTTTGAAAAACAAAAGAACAAACAGCTGGCCTGGCAGGGCACATCTGTGATCCCTGCACTCTGGAGGCTGAGGCAGGAGGACCTGGGCCTACCTGCAGGGAATGTTAATTGGAAAGAAAAGGGTATTTTAGCTGTGAAGTTTCTTTTTCTGCCTCAATGTTTGTATCAGGCTCTATTGGTGCTTGCTGCCATGAACCTGGGAAGTATTTCCCTCACGCTGTTGCAAAAAGCTAGAAAAGGGAGAAACACTAACCCAAATAGCACAATTCTGGCCACTGCACACCAGTTCTTTTCTGAAATGAGTTTAGCCCAGAGGTCACAAACTGGTAGCAAGTTGGCTGCATCCAGCCCACAGATGGGTTTCATTTGCTCTGCAGTACTGGCCTACACAGTGTTTTTTAAGGAACCAAAATCCGTGGCCAGTACTAAAACTCAGAAGATTTTACATCAAAACCTGGTTTCCCAGTTTCTCTTACAGAGTAAAGCTCTGATGATCCCAGGGTTGTATGTAGCCAGACAGGGCTGTAGCTGCCCCCAGCTCAAGGGAAGTGAGCTCCCTGGAGACCAACCCCTCCTAGCAGTGTGCTGCTTTCATTTATCTGACCCACAGGGGCCTGATGTCACCTGAGTTTGTTTACAATGAGAAAGAGATGCAGGCCGCAAAGGCCTCCTTATTGGGCTCTTCCTAAACCAATCCAAATGAGACAACGTCATCACATACTTGATAAAGGTGAAGGCACAAGAAAGCAAACGGATTTCAGAAAAGAGGATGAACACTCCTCAGCCTCATTTAGACTTCTGCCTCGGACACTCACTTTGTTGATAAACGTGTCCACTTTTATTATCTCATTTATCCCCCCAACAAGCCTATCAGGAAGAAATTACTGTCAGCCAAACTGAACCTGAGTGATGTTATATAAGCTATGCACTGGAGGATCATTCAGCTGGTACGCTGTGATGTCTGGTGTGAACTCAATTGCATCCAGAGTGATGAATGAATGCCACACCACCAATTCCACCTCAGGACCCTTGCATTCACTCTTCCTGCTGCTGGGAACCTCTCCAACTGGATCTTTATATGTGTGTGTGTGTGTGTGTGTGTGTGTGTGTGTGTGTGTGTGTGTGTGGAGGGGGTGTGGATCTTACCTTTTCACTATATGTACGTAATTTCCATCACTTGATCATATCAAAATAACGCCCTTGAATGCACACATACATATATGTGAGCACATGCACACACACACACACACACACACACACGTACTGGCACATGCACGTACACTAACACATTCACACATCATGAGCTTCAGCTTAAAGGAAGCTCTAAGCAGCTCAGTAGCAACAATGGCATCTAGGGCATCTTAGAAACACAGAAGCCCAGAGTACCACCCACTCCCCCAGACCTGCAGCATCAGAATCCAGGTGGACCAAGATGTCTGAGCATGCTCCACATTCAAAAGCTGGAAACTGCACAAGGGCCACCCAATTTTCCATTCTCCAAGAGCCACTTTTAAAAGGTAAAAACAAGTGATATTGAGGATTGAGGCTGTAGCTCAGTGGTGGAACACGCACAGAAGACCATGGCTTCAGTTTGCTAGAAGTGCCAACAACAACAACAACAACAAGAAGCACAGAATTAATTTAATAATGTACATTATTTAGCTCAACATGAATGCTAGGATTTCTATATGCCATGAATAGAAAATTACTATTGAGCAACTTTTCATTCTGTGTATTTCCTGCTTCTGGCATATTCCAATTTGGCCACTTCAGCTGTACCAGTCACACTGGGCAGAGGAGCTCTGGGTCTTTAGTTAGCTGAGTTTTCCTTACATCTCTCATCAAAGCCAAACATTCACTACATACTGTTTGGTTTGCTTGTTTGATGCCCGCCCCCCACCACCCCCACACACACCTTCTTACTAAACTAACGGTTTCGGGAGAATGGACCCCCCATCCATCTCACGTTTCACTTTACCCTCCATTCCTAAAATGGTACTAAGTGTACAGTTAGCAGGTATTAAACGTTTGTTTGTTTGTTTGTTTGTTTGTTTGTTTGTTTGTTTGAAGGAAAGAATTGAAAGGGGAGCTTCTCTTTTAGTATTAATGAGTGGTAATGTGGTGTAGGCAAAGAAACAGAGCCACTTGCCCCTGGACAGATGCAGCTTCAATCTCAGCTAGGGCAGCCACCAGACCTAGGACCCTGAGCCAGTCACTTACCACCACGAAAAGAGGAAATGTGGTCATAAAACAAAACCGCTGCTGTTTAGCTCACAGCATAATCTCAACGCTGCCATGAATAACACTTCTATAGAGTGCCAGCTGATACGATGGCTGGCATTCCATAAATACCAGCATGTCCTGTCCTCAGTATTCTCTCCAGACACCAACAGAGAGTGCTGCTGCCAACCACTGGCCCCTCTCCACTAGGGAGCAAGAGCTGGGCACCCCTCAGCGTGCAGCGGGTTCTTGGGGTTACTCCACTCTCCCAATCGAACATAAGACCAAGGAACGTCACCTTGGAGCTAAGTGGCTTCTAAAGCAAAAGGCCATGGTCACTATACATGTGAGTCACAGGAGAGGCAAGTGCTCCTACCCCTCTGTCATTGTGATGAGTTCTGCAGTGGCAGCCAGGGGTCTGCCCTGAGGTCCCATCCCTTAGAAGGGTTCAAGGTCTCTGCCAGGACCACTGTATCAGCTCCTGTAGAATTTGCACGTGGCTTTGCCCTTTTGGAGAGAGGTATAGAAAGGCAGAGGAGGAGGGCTTGATCCACCAAGCTTATTAACCATTGACTGGGTCAATCCACCACAGAGGCTAAGCATCTCCGCAGGCTGAATATACACACCCTCATCCACTAGTCCGGTGCTGCCCTGAAAATTGAATGTACATATTCTAATCTCTGATGTGTTTTCACATCCCATTCGATCGACAGCATAGGTGCAAAGCAAAACCCGGATTTAGGGACAACTGGAGTGACGACGCCACAGGAGTGAACCTGCTAAGGCTGATTTGTTAGGTAGGAGGGAAGCCCAGACCAGCTGCATTGACAGCAGCCTGTTTCGCCTCAGCTCTTCCTGCTCAAAGCACAAAATCCAGGACCACTTGCAGAAACCGTGGGCAACTGGGAGCACATTTAAGACAATAAATAAGTAAAGGGATAAATGGTTAGATAAATAAATAATGAAATGTTAAAGTTTTTAATTAACCTGTGCTTCTTCAATGAAGCCACCAGATTATAGACGGCAGACATGGTGCAGGGAAGTTCAGGTTCTGCCATTTAAGGAGTCCAGAGTTGCTCAGGGAACCAAGAGGAAAGGTTTCTGCCACTGGTTTGAACTGAAGCCACTATTCACGTTTCTACATTAGGATGTGGCTGTCATCCCTTCTTCCTACGTGGGAGAGAGGCTTAGGGCAAGCATGGAAAGACAAGGCTAATGAAGTCTCACAAATGTCCTCAAAGCATGGCTGTCTCCAATGAGGCTGGGAAGCACACCGGGCTCCTGTGAGCCTCAGGAGCTTCCCGGAGTCTTTCCATCAGCCACGTTTCAGTGGCTAATGAATCCCTCCTTGTGAGACAGCTACACACTTCCATGAAGCTTGCTCTTGAGAAAGAGAGTCCCCTCCTCACTTGCAATCAGCACCATTCGGCCTTGTGCAAGAGATCCATATGGCAAGAGGTTAAGGGCCAGGGATTGAGGAACAGGAGATACCATATGGTTCTGTTACCTGGGATCAAGTGGACCTTGTTCTCGCTCTACCATTTGTGTTTAGTGGTTATACTAAGGGCTACCAAATACTAGCACCATGCCACCCATGCCACAAGTATTGGCTGGGATCAGGAGGCTGGGAGTATCACCACACCACATACCTTCAGTAGTCATGTTGTGATAGTGAGGTAGCTTATGTATCCTCCCCTCCCAGATTCACTATAAAAGAACCTAAGAAATCTGTCTCATCCTCTTCCCGTTCAAATAGAAAACTCTCCAGATCCCAGGATGGGATTTCCTAGCTCAAGCACTCCCCGTCAACTTTATTCATCGTCCAAATAAAGAACTCCTTTCTGTAGCTCTACTGCAGCAAAGCCACCCCAAACACATGCTGCAAGATTTGATCTTTATGCCTCTCTTAAAGGGCATGTGACACCTCCCACAAGAGGCACAGCTTTAAAATTAGAACTAGGGGGGAGCCCACAGCTCCCCTCTATGCCTAAAGCCACCCCACAGAAGAAATCAGGACATGCCTGCAGCTAGCCAGTAATGCCTGAACCCTTCCCAGACATCTTCCCCTGTCTTTATTTTCCTGTTGTTGCATTAATCATCCTAACACCTTTTTAATTATAATCACAAACTGGAAGCCATGGCTTGTGATGTTATAAATACGGATTTTTCCAGTTAAATTGGGCACTTGCTGTTTTATGTTTTGATAGGAAGGGACTGTTTGAAGCCTCCTAAAATATCCCAATTAGTTCTTGCTGTTGAAACAGACAAGACATTAACAGACACATTCCCCGTCTCAGTGTGATGTGCTGGAATGTTTATGCCTGGGTGTACTTCTACCCAGCTTTTAAAGCACAAGACAAATTAAAAAAAAAAAAGTGGGAGAAATCAATCACAACACACATGCTTATTACATACTCCCAAAGTTAGAGGCAAAACTTTTCCCAGGCTGTAACTTAAACCCAGAAAGCACGTCTCTGACAGGAAGGCAACTTTGTCACAGGCCAATTGTACCCACTGGCTCTGTGGAACTGATAGCATCGCTTCAGCTGACAAAGGCTGTGTTTCTGTTTGACAGTTGCAATTAATTATTGAAATGTGATCGAGATGGGGCCACCCATCCAGATCTGTTTTCCAGAAAGATATGAAGAGGGAGGGAAGAGGGAGGGTGGACAAGAGAGAGAGAGAAGGCCTGAATGTTCAGCATGTGCACCAGTGGTCACAGCTGGCAAGAAGGGTAGATTATTAGCTACCTGACCTGCACTTAACTTTCTCCTGCTCCCTTCCTCCTACCAACATCTGGTGATGAGAAAGAGGTGTATAACTCCTAGCAGAAGTAACACCAATCTGGCTCCAAGGATGCTCAGACTAGAAAGGGCTCTGCTCAGGGCACAGACACTCTTAGAGCACCAACTGGCATCTAGAAACCTAGGCTCCTGGTGCTAAATCAGCCCAGTGTTCATTCAGCCAAGAGGGACAGAAAGTCACAGAGGTAGGAAATACCCCGCCTTTACTAGAAAGCCAAAGCGCCTACACCGTCTGGTTTTTAAACTGTTCCTTTTTCTCTGACCTTAAAACACTGAAGTTGGATTCCAGCCACGCAAATGCTTTTGAGGGCGCTTTTGATTGATTCCTGGGGATCTCAAAGCCCCGTCGTCAATTCAGCTCTTCTGTCTCATTCCTCGGCATGTTCCCAACCTAGAAGCTCAGAGCCCTGTAGCAACCTGGTCTGGGAAACACCCCGTAGGCAGCAGCTGGGGATTCCCAGATTTTGGAGCCTGGTAGATCCCGAGGCACCTGCTCCTCCTCTCGCCCCGAAATAAAGTGATCTTTTAGCTCTACTCCTGCCCTCTCCTCTGCACCTGGACCCTGTGCAACCCGGCCACGGTTCCCATCGACCTCCCCAGGCTGCCCAGGCTATGGGCTCTCGGGACCCCCTCAAGCGTCCCGCGCCCCGCAGCCTCCTACCTGTACCATTCCAGCCCCTTCTCGTAGTTCCTGTCGAAGAAGTGCGGCTCTACACCCACCGCCCGCACGTCCGGGTGGACGCGGATAGCCTCGAGCAGCGCGCGCGTCCCTCCTTTCTTGACCCCGATGATCAACGCCTGGGGCAGCTTCTTCTCCCCGTAATCAGGGGTGCTGGCGGGGCCCCGCTCCGCGCTCGCGTTGGTCGCCCTCGGGCCTGCCAGCTCCTCGGTGGTGCCTGGCTCCTGCGCCCCGCGCCCCAGCAGCGCGCCCTGCGCTGTGACCACGTCTCCTGGGGCCGGTGGACTCCGGGACCATGCGTCCCGGGCGCCGCCGCCGCTCGCCAGTCCCCAGCCGTCGGCCGCGGGTGCCGTGAAGCGCTCAGGGGGCTCGGGCGGCGGCTCCTGGCTCGCGTTGTCCAGTGGTGGCAAGGAGGCGCCGGGGCGCACGCGGGGTGGCGGCGACGGCGAAGAAGGCGGCGGGCTCGGCGGGGGCTCCGCGGCGGCTCCCGGGGGCTCCTGCAGCGCCAGCGGGAACTGCAGCGATCCCGAGCCGCCCAGC